>CAUYON010052418.1:0-44597 GCA_963573935.1 Arctocebus calabarensis
TTTTTTTTTTTTTTTTTTTGAGACAGAGCCTCAAGCTGTCACCCTGGGTAGAGTGCCGTGGCATCACAGCTCACAGCAACCTCCAACTCCTGGGCTCAAGCGAGTCTCTTGCCTCTGCCTCCCAAGTAGCTGGGACTACAGGCGCCCGCCACAACGCCTGGCCATTTTTTGGTTGCAGCCGTCATTGTTGTTTGGCGGGCCCGGGGGCTGGATTCGAACGCGCCAGCTTAGGTGTACGTGGCTGGCGCCTTAGCCCGTTGAGCCATTATTATTATGTTTTTATTTAAATCGTATGCACTTCAAAATATATGTGCATTTAAAATACCTACTTTGAGGTCTGATAAAAAATGTGTCTGAAAAAGACAAATAAGAGAAGTGCACTCTAGCAGATAACAGGATGGCAGAGCAGTCGCATATCCTTGCTTTAGTTCACCCCATATCACCATCACTCTTTGTTTTTGTCCTTGAGGTTCATTTCTCTTCGATATAATTCAAACATCACATATTGGTTCTTGGTAAGCAAAGCCTCCATTTTCTCTGATCCTATCTCCCATATTACTATATTTTCCTACATTAATTCATCTCTTGTTTTGTTAACTTCCAGGGAAAGTGCCAGATAATATTTCAGTGCTATGCCTTTTACGCAGGGATCAGCCATTTAAATTACTTTGGCCATGAGAACAATGTTAAAATGATAGTGTGAAAATTCCTAGGATAGACAGAAAATGCAAATGATTTATGAGTTTTTGCTTGCTATCCTGTAATTCTACCATTTCCTTGTGAAAGACTTACCTATGTTAACTTTTACAGGAGGAATTGAAGTATACATGAGAACCAGTTAAAATGCAGACATCTGAGTAAGTGTGATAAAAATTGGCTGAAACCAACCTAGATTGGTCAAGGCCTGCTGACATTGTATGATGTTATATTCGGGATGTACTTTTATAAAGCAAAGGCTGATTTACAGATTGAACGTTACACTGAGATATATGACTGTGTAGTTTGTATTCATGCAGGGAAATAAATGTCCTTGGATTTCTGAGTGCTACTGCAAAAATGTTCCTATCCTGAGACTCTTCACAGACCATGAAAATTAGATATTTAGGTATTTATCTATCAATTGCAATGATTTAAAAAAATAAAAAAACTCCTTTTCTCACCTTTCTGAGAGATTCATATGGCACAGCTTATACTAGGTCCCCAAGTTAAACCCTGGAAAGTTATTTGTCTGTATATTTACGTTTCAAAACTATTGAAGCCACAGAACATAAAGATATCTCTATGCCATAAAATCTCAAACATTGAGTTTGCTGGCTATAAGAAGAATTTTGTTTATATACCAAAGAATTTGAATAAAGATTCAGGTACATCACTTTTCCACCAAGATTTTTTTCAGGCTGAGCAGAGGAGAGTTTCCTTTTTTTTCCATATATGCAGAAAGTGATACTTTTTCCTGTCCCTTAACCTACGTTTGTAAAAAAAATTACTATTTTTTCTATTGTATTATCTCAGTGGTAACCGTGATAGGGGAAAATGCACTTAATGAATAATAAATAGTTCTTTGTCCCAGGCATCGTGTGTGTGTGTGTGTGTGTGTGCATTCAGGATAAAAGTAATAAAAATGAGTATCAAAAAACCAAAATTCTAATTTATCTGAAGATAAAATCTAACCTTTAAGAGGGCAAACATACTAAGATTTTAGATCTAAGTGAACTTCTATATGCTGTATGCTACAGAAGTTCTAGTAAAAATATGTATTTTCATACATTAGCAGACAAAAGGAAATAATGCTTAAACCAACTATGTAAACAATCAAATTAGAATTAGGATTTAGTAGATTAGAGGCTCACAAAGGCAACACTTTCTTTATTTGATCCAGAGAATAAAAAAAAGTATACTAACAAACAAACTCATACTGATAGGCTAGATTAGTTTAATGAAATTTAAACTAAAATATATAGTTAAAATAACATTAATTAATATATAAATCAATGTAATAAATGTATAATAACATGAGAAATGAGTCTAGAAAATAGGATCAAGAATGATGCTGGAGGCCTTTTATGGGCATTCATGCATAAATAAATGAATAAATAAATAAATAAATAAACAAATCTAAGGTCCCTGTGAGTAGGAATAATAATGTAGAAGCAGATTTAGTCAAAGAATAATGGATAAATAAGAAAAGGCCTCGAGCGGTGCCTGTGGCTCATCAAGTAGGGTGCCAGCCCCATATAACGAAGGTGGCGGGTTCAAACCTGGCCCCGGCCAAACTGCAACAAAAAAATAGCCGGGCATAGCCGGGCATTGTGGCAGGCGCCTGTAGTCCCAGCTACTCAGAGGCTGAGGCAAGAGAATCGCCTAAGCCCAGGAGTTAGAGGTTGCTGTGAGCTGTGTGATGCCACAGCACTCTACTGAGAGTAAAAGAGACAAGACTCTGTCTCTACAAAAACAAAGAAAGAAAGAAAAAAGAAAAGGACTTAGATACCAGGTCATATGATTGAAATTTTTTGTGGGGAAAACTAGGTATCCTGAGATTGAAATCACAAACTAATCACAAATCACAAAGAAGAAGTAATTTGTTATTCAAAAATATTGCTCTAGGGTGGTGCCTGTGGCTCAGTGGGTAGGGCTCTGGCCCCATATACTGAGGTGGTGGGTTTGAGTCTGACCCTGGCCAGGTAAAACAGCAATGGCAACTGCAACAAAACATAGCCAGGCATTGTGGTAGGCACCTGAATTCCCAGCTACTTGGGAGAGTGAGGCAAGAGAATCACTTAAGCCCAAGAGTTGGAGGTTGCTGTGAGCTGTGATGCTATGGCACTCTACTGAGGGCAACAGAGAGACTCTGTCTCAAAAAAAAAAAAAATCTACTCAGGAGTGATACACAGTGTATAAATATGAGGGCTGTATAATTTTTAGAAGGACTTGTTGTTGTAAAGTTCAAAGGTCAGGCATATTAGTGGCTGACGTACTTTGGAATAAAACTCTGTATTTTTGATCCACTGTTTTTTGGTAAATTCTCTAACGAAATCAGAAATAACGACAGGGATCAATGAAACACAGAGAATCTCTGTCAGGTAACCCTGAGGAAAAACCAATTGCAGGAATTAATGAAACAAAAATCAAAGACACAGGAGATAATGAAGAATACAATCATTTTAGGAGCTTCTTAAAAGAGAAAATGGGTGGTACAGTAGACCTGTGAGAAGCCAGAGCATTAAGGAAGGTAAAGTAACTTAGGTCACAAGTTTGTCATTTTACTTTATCTGACCCTGAAAAGTTCTGTACATTATCCCAAGTGGTCCTGTGCTTTTGAAATAAACAGGGGATTGTTTGAATGCATGCAGAAAGCCAATAGAAATGCATCTTACAATCTAACTTTTTTTGTATTCTATTTATTCCTTAGCATACAAGGTGAGTTTACTAAGTAAGGAAAATAGTTTCATTCTACATGTTTTGGTCCATAGAATTAATGCCACCCTCATACACACACACACATAATAAAGTTTATGATTTCGTGAGATGGAGATAGAATATATTATGAGGAAACAATACCCAAGTAGGTATTGAATTTACTAATAAAAGAACCTAATAACTATTGAATTAGTATAAAGCCTAAAAAGAAAAAAAAATGTTTCTATGGGCAGTAATTCCACCATTTACGTTTCCTCTCCCTATGGTTCTCCTGTTCTGCCCCCTACCTCTTGTCTTCACATTTATGTCAAATCTTTCAAAACAATGAAGACTTTTTGGAAAATTTATAGTAAATATAAACCATGGAGACCATATATATTAAAACATCTCATTATATGTCCTTGATTCACTAGAGATAATGAGTCTTGGCTTTTACTTGATGCCCAATATTCAATTTCTTCTTATTAACTTGTTCCATTTCATTCTTAAAATTGTCATTTTTCTGATTCATTTCTCACATAGATTTTAAAGGGAATTTCTTAGTCTATCAACTTATTTATATAGTCTGAAAAATCATTAAGATCTCTATTCCAAATGTTGTAGATATACCAAAAAAATCCAATTGAAAAATGTACATTTGTCACATGTGATTAATATTTACTGTAATGATGCAAAGGATTTAGAGAGAATGGAAAATGTGTTTCCTAATAATATAATGCTATAATTATACCTATAGGCAATCTTTTATTGTTTCCTCAATTTATGTACACATGAATTACCCTCATTACCCTCATTTTGTTTCCAATGTACATGCTCAACTACACATGAAGATGAGTGTGGCCATTTAAAACTTTCTTTTTTTTTTTATTGTTGAGGATTCATTGAAGGTACAAAGAACTATTTACAGTGATTACATTTTTTGATATAGACCCTCTTGTAATTGTGTCCCACCCCAAAAATGTATGCCACACACTTTTCTCCCTCACTTTCCTCTTTCTGCTCACCCATCCCCCACCCCGAACCAGGTACTAGGTCATTAATTGTCCTCATACCAGAATTGAATACATAGGATTTTTGTTTCTCCATTCTTGTGATGCTTTACTAAGAATAATGTGTTCCAGTTTGTGTCTGTGGCTGAAAGGAGTAGGGCGCCAGCCTCATATGCTGGAGGTGGTGGGTTCAAATGCAGCCCCGGCCAAAAACTGCGGGAAAAAAAAAAAAAAAGAATGTGTTCCACTTCCATCCAGGTTAATACAAAAGATGTAAAGTCTCCATCTTTTTTTAGTGGCTGAATAGTACTGCATGGTATACATATATAGGCATTTAGGCTGTTTCCATATTTTGGTGATGGTAAATTGAGCTTCAATAAATAGTCCTTATAGTAAAAGGATTTTTTTTTTCTTCTCGGTAGATGCCCTGTAGTGGTATTGCAGGATCAAATGGGAGGATTAGTTTGAATTTTTTGAGGGCTCTTCGTACTTCTTTCCAAAAAGGCTGTATTAGTTTGCAGTTCCACCAGCAGTGTAAAAATGTTCAGTCCACATCCATGTAAGCATCTGCAGTTTTGAGATTTTGTGATGAGGGCTATTCTTACTGTGGTTAGAAGATATCTCAAGTGTTTTTGATTTGTGTTTCTCTAATAATTGAGAATTATGATCATTTTTTCATATATTTGTTAGCCATTCGTCCGTCTTCTTTAGAGAACGTTCTATTTATTTCTCTGGCCCAGTGATATAAAGGGATTATTTGCTCTTTTATGTTGATTAATTTGAGTTCTCTGTAGATCCTAGGTATCAAGCTTTTGTCCAGTTCAAAATATGAAAATACCCTTTCCCATTGTGTTGGTTGTCTATTTGCTTTGGTCGTTGTCTCCTTAGTTGTACAGATGCTTTTCAGTTTGAGTCCCATTTGATTTGTTTATTTCTGTTATTGTTGCAGTTGCCATGGAAGTCTTCCTCATGAAGTATTTCCCCAGGCAGAGAGCTTCAAATGTTTTCCTCCCACTTTCTCTGAGAATTTTTATTGTTTTGTGCCTTATATTTAGGTCTTTTATTCATCTTGAATCAATTTTTATAAGGGGAGAAAGGTGCAGGTCCAGTGTCATTCTTTTACATATGGATATCCAGTTCTCCCAGCACCAATTATTGAATAGGGTTCCTTTCCCCAGTGTATGTTCTTGTTTGGATTATGAAAGATTAAGTGCATGTAAGATGTTAATTTCATCTCCTGGTTTTCTATTCAGTTTCAAATGTCTATGTCTCTGTTTTTGTGCCAATACCATGCATGCTCTTTTGGTCACTATGGCCTTGTAGTACAGTCTAAAGTCTGGTAGGCTGATGCTCCAGCTTTGTTTTTATTCATAAGTGATACCTTGGCTATACAGGGATTTTTCTGATTCCATACAAAACAAAGAATTATATTTTCCAAGTCTTGAAAGTATGATGTTGGCATTTTAATAGGGATGGCATTGAATCTGTAGATTGCTTTGGGTGTGGTAGAAATTTTATCATTGTTTATTCTTCCCAGTCATAAGCATGATATGTTCTTCCATTTGTTAATATCTTCTGATATTTATTTTCTTAGAGATTTGTAGTTTTCTTTACAGAGAACCTTTACCTTTTTTGTAAGGTCTATTCCTACATAGTTCATGTTCTTTGAAACTACTGAGAAGGGAATTGTGTCCTTAACCTCTCATCTCGGCTGTTATTGGCATATACAAATGCTACTGATTTGTGGACATTGATTTTATACCCTGAAATATCACTGTTTTTGAGGGGGGTTAGATCACTTCCAGGAGTCTTATGGTTGAGTCTCTGGGGTTCTCCAAGTATAAGATTGTATCAATGGTAAAGGGCAAGAGTTTGACCTCCCTTACCCCCATTTGGATGCCCTTTATTTCCTGCTACTGACTGATTATAAGCTAGAATGTCCAGCACTATGTTCAATAGTAGTAGTGTTAGAGGACAACCTGTTCTGGTTCCAGTTCTGAAAGGAAAAGCGTTCAGTTTTACTCCATTCAGTATAATATTAGCTATGGATTTGTCATAGATGGCTTTGATCAGTTTAAGAAATGTGCCACAAATGCCTATATACTTCAGAATTCTAATTAGAAAAGGATGTTGAATTTTATTGAGTACTTTTTCTGCATCTATTGAGAAGATCATATTGTCTGTTTTTGCTTCTGTTGATATGGTGAAGTATGTTTATGGATTTGCATTCCTGGGATGGAAGCCGCCTTGATCATGATGTATGACTTTTTAAATGACAAGTTGTAATCTATTGACTAGGATTTTATTGAGAATTTTTGCATTTATATTCATTAGTTGAATTGGTCTATAGTTCTCCTTTTTTAGTTGGATCTTTTCCTAGTTTTTCTAGGGTTATGTTTGCTTCATAGAATGTGGAGGAAGATTCCTTCCTCCTCAATTTTTTGGAATAATTTCTGTAGTATAGGAATAAGCTCTTCTTTGAAGGTTTGATAGAATTCTGGGAGAAAACCTTAGTACTACAATGTCAGAAGTGCACAATAATACAAATTGTGGATGAAACCTTTTGATAGAAAACAAACAAAAATCCTCTGCTATGGAACTATTGAGTTCTTTGTTTAGGATGTCCAGTAAAAGTGCAAATCAAGCGTAGAAACTAAACACTAGTCATTACTATACACACTAACATAGTATGTTGTGTTTCACGCTGGGATTTTAAATAATTTGAGGAATAAATTAGATGTCATTTGTATCCTCTTTAATAAGAAAAATCTGCTACTATTTTAACCAGTATTCCACTGTAGATTTTGTTTTGCTTTCTTCCCTATATTTCTCACTTCACATTTCTATTAACTTTAATTGATTTAGCTTATTTGCAAATTTATTTGGAAAACAGTAGAAAGAAACCTACTTAGTAAATATAATTTTCTCAGCTATATCATTAGGGTAGGTTTTTAATATATTAATAAACAATTCCTTTTTTTCTCCAGTTTTTTTTATTAAATAATAATTGTGTACATTGGTGTAATCATGGGGCACAATGTGCTGACTTCATATACAATCTGAAATATTTTCACTGAATGATTTAACATAGACTTCATGGTCTTTTAATCACTATATGAAGACATTTAGATTCTACATTTAGTAACTTTCACTTGTACCCTTCTGAGATGCACTGTTAAGTGTGATCCCACCAATCACTCTCCCTTCACCCATCCTCCCCATTCCCTCCCCTCCCTTCCCCTTTTCCCCATTTCTTGTGCTATAACTGGGTTTTAGCCTTCATATGAAAGCTATAGATTAGCTTCATAGTAGGGCTGAGTACATTGGATACATTTTCTTCCTTTCTTGAGATACTTTGCTAAGAAGAGTATGTTCTAGCTCCATCCATGTAAACATGAAAGAGGTTAAAGTCTCCATCTTTCTTTAAGACTGCATAATTATTTCATGGTATACATGTACCACAATTTATTAATCCATTCATGGGTCAATGGGCACTTGGGCTTCTTCCACCACTTAGCAATTATGAATTGGGCTGCAATAAACATTCTGGTACAGATATCTTTATTGTGATGTGATTTTTGGTCTTCTGGATATATACCTAGTAAAGAAATTATAGGATCGAATGGCAGATCTATTTTTAGATCTTTAAGTATTCTCTAAACATCCTTCCAAAAGGAACGTATTAGTGTGCATTCCCACCAGCAGTGTAGAAGTGTTCCCTTTTCTCCACATCCATGCCAGCATCTCTGGTTTTGGGATTTTGTTATATGGGCTAATTTTACTGGAGTTAGATGATATCTCAAGGTAGTTTTGATTTGCATTTCTCTGATGATTATGGATTATGATTGATAGTTGAATTGGTCTATAGTTCTCCTTTTTTAGTTGGATCTTTTTCTAGTTTTTCTAGGGTGATGTTGTTTCTAGGGTGAAAAAATGTTGAGCATTTTTTCATGTGCTTGTAGGCCATGTGCCTGTCTTCTCTAGAGAAGTTTCTCTTCAAGTCCTTTTCCCACCCTGAGATGGGATCACTTGTTCTTTTGTTACTAATATGTTTGTGTTCTCTGTGGATTCAGGTTATTAAACCTTTGTCAGAGGCATTAAATATCTTCTGCAAATATCTGCTCCCAATCTGAGGGCTGTTTGCCTGTTACACTTACTGTGTTCTTAGCAGTGCAGAAACTTTTTAGTTTGATCAGTTCCCAGTAGTGTATTTTTGATACTGCTTCAATTGCTTGGGGAGTCCTCCTCATAAAAAATTCACCCAGGCCAATTCCTTCAAGAGTTTTCTCTGCACTTTCTTCTAGTATTTTTATAGTTTCATGTCTTAAGTTTAAATCTTTGATCCAGTGAGAGTCTATCTTAGTTAATGGAGAAAGGTGTGGGTCCAGTTTCAGTCTTCTGCAGGTAGCCAGCCAGTTCACCCAGCACCATTTGTTAAATAGGGAATCTTTTCTGCACTGAATGTTTTTAATTGGCTTGTCAAAGATCAAATAGCGGTAAGTAGCTGGGTTCATCTCTTGGTTCTCTATTCTTTTCCACACATCTATCTCTCTGGTTTTGTGCCAGTATCATGCTGTTTTGATCACTATAGATTTATAGTACAGTCTCAGGTCTGGTAGCGTGATTCTTCCTGCTCTGTTTTTATTTCTGAGTAATGTCTTGTCTATTCGAGGTTTTTTTCTGATTCCATATGAAACGAAGTATTATTTTTTTGAGGTCTTTAAAATATGAGAATGGAGTTTTAATAGGAATTACATTAAAATTGTATATTGCTTTGGGTAGTATGGACATTTTAACAAAGTTGATTCTTCCCAGCCATGAGCATGGTATGTTTTTCCATTTGTTGACATGTTCAGCTATTTCTTTTTATAGAGTTACATAGTTTTTTTATAAAGATCTTTCACATCCTTTGTTAGATAAACTCCCAAATATTTCATCTTCTTTGGTATTACTGTGAAAGGAATAGAGTCCTTGATTGTTTTTTCAGCTTGACTATTATTTGTATATATAAAGGCCACAGATTTATGAGTGTTGACTTTGTAGCCTGAGACGCTGCTGTATTCCTTGATCACTTCTAAAAGTTTTGTAGTAGAATCCCTGCTGTTTTCCAGATATACCATCATATCATCGGTGAAGAGTGAAAGTTTAATCTCTTCTGATTCTATGTGGATACCCATGATCTCCTTTTCTTCCCTAATTGCAATGGCTAGAACTTCCATTACAATGTTGAAGAGCAATGTAGACAATTGGCAACCTTGCCTGATTCCTGATCTAAGTGGAAATGATTTCAATTTAACTCCATTCAATACAATATTGGCTGTGGGTTTGCTGTAGATGGCCTCTATTAGTTTAAGAAATGTATCTTCTATTCCAATTTTCTTAAGTGTTCTGATCATGAAGAGATGCTGGATATTATCAAAAGTTTTTTCTGCATCATTTTGAGAGAATCATATGGTCTTTATTTTTTAATTTGTTTATGTGCTGAATTACATTTATGGATTTACGTATATTGAACCAGCCTTGAGATCCTGGGATAAAGCCCACTTGGTCATGGTGTATAATTTTTTTTGATGTGCTGGATTCTGTTTGTTAGGATCTTATTGAATATTTTTGCATCAATATTCATTAGTGATATTGGTCTGTAGTTTTCTTTTCTTCTTGGGTCTTTTCCTGATTCAGCGATCAAGGTGATATTCACTTCATAGAATGTGTTGGGTAGTATTCCATCTTTTTCTATATTTTGGAAAAGGTTGAGTAATATAGGTACTAGTTCCTCTTTAAAGGTTTGGTAGAATTCTGACGTGAAACCATCTGGTCCCGGACTTTTCTTTTTAGGGAGATTTTGTATAGTTGATGCTATTTCAGAACTTAATATTGGCCTGTTCAAAATTTCCACTTCATTCTGGGTAAGTTTAGGAAGGTAGCATGCATCCAAGTATTATTGGTCAATTTCCTTGAGATTTTCATATTTCTGAGAGTAAAGTTTCTTATAATATTCGTTAGGAATTTTTTGAATTTCTAAGGGCTCTGTTGTTATTTTGTTTTTACTATTTCTGATTGATGAAATTAGAGATTTTATACTTTTTTTCCTGATTAGGTTAGCCAAAGGTTTATCTATTTTATTGATCTTTTCAAAGAACCAACTTTTTGATTTATTGATCTGTTATATAATTCTTTTGTTTTCAATTTCATTTAATTCTGCCCTGATTTTGGTTATTTCTTTTCTTCTGCTGGGTTTGGGGTTGGAATGTTTTTTCTTTTCCAGTTGCTTGAGCTGTCCCATTAAGTTAACTTCCTCTCTTTCCATTCTCTTGATGAAGGTTTGCAGTGCTATAAATTTCCCTCTTAGGACTGCCTTTGCAGTATCCCAGAGGTTCTGATAATTCATATCTTCATTGTCATTTTGTTCCAAGAATTTGGTGATTTCCTTCTTAATCTCGTCTATGATGCATCTATCATTCAGCATAAGGTTATTTAGCTTCCATGTTTTTGTTTGAGTATGCAGATTCCTGTTATTATTGAGTTCAACTTTTATTCCATGGTTGCCCGAGAAGATGCAAGGAATAATTTCTATTCTTTTAAATTTGCAGAGGTTAAACTTGTGACCTAAGATGTGATCAACTTTGGAGTATGGTCCATCGGCTGATGAGAAAAATGTGTATTCAATTTTATTGGGATGAAATGTTCTGTAGATGTCTGTTAAATCCAGTTGTTGAATGGTTAAGTTTAAATCTAAATCTAAATTTTTTTTACTTAGCTTCTTACTGGAGAATCTATCCAACACTGCTAATGGAATATTAAAATCTCCAACTACTATAGAGCTGGTGGAGATCAAGTTACTCATGTCTATTAGAGTTTTTCTTATAAATTGAGGTGCATTCTGTTTGGGTGCATAAATATTAACAATTGCAATCTCATCAAATTGAGTATTACCTTTAACAAATATGAAATGACCATCTTTATCCTTCCTTATTTTGATTGGTTTAAAGCCTATTGTATCTGTGAATAAGATTGTAACACCTGCTTTTTTCTGCTTACCATTTTCCTGGAATACAGATGACCATCCCTTCACCTTGAGTCTAAATTTATCTTTTAAGGTAAGGTGAAACTCTTGTATTCAACAGATATCTGACCTGAGTTTTTGTATCCAGTCAGCCAACCTATGCCTCCTTAGAGAACAATTTAAGCTATTCACATTAATAGAATATATTGATAAATCTGTAGAAAATCTAGTGGACATTTTTAATCCTTTTGTCACTGTGAATGTTTGAATTTGGTAAGAAGTTTCTGTTTGAGAAAACTTTAATGGTGGCAGACTACGCTGGTTATTATGGAGGATACGTTTGAGAATATCCTGGAGAGCTAGTTTAGTTATAGCAAATTTCTTCAACGTGTGGATGTCATTAAAGTATTTAATTTCTCCATCGTAGATGAAACTCAGTTTAGCTGGGTACAGGATCCTGGGTTGAAAGTTATTTTGTTTTAGCAGATTAAAAGTAGAAGGCCATTCTCTTCTAGCTTGAAAGTTTTGATCAGAGAGCTCTTGCAGTTATTCTAGTATTCTTCCCCTTGTAGGTAATAGATTTCTTATGTCTGGTTGCTTTCAGAATTTTCTCCTTCATATTAACTTTAGTGAACTTAATTATGATGTGCCTCGGGAATGTCTTATTTGGGTTGAGTCATGCTGAGGTTCGGAAACTGTCTGCTATCTGAATTTCAGAATCTCTTGGCATGTCTGGAAAGTTCTCTTTCATAATCTCATAAAGAAGAGACTCTATGCCTTGTAATGTCACTTCCTCATTTTCAGGTATCCCTATGAGGTGAATATTGGTTTTCTTTGAGTTATCCCAGAGCTGTCTGAGAGAATGATCCATTTTTACCTATCATTTCTTTACCTCTTTGTAGGTTTGGGAGCATTTGAAAGCTTTATTTTCCATGTCAGAAATCCTTTCTTCTGCTTGCTCCATTCTGTTACTGAGGGATTCTACTTTGTTTCTCAGATCTTTAAGGGCTGCAACTTCTTGTCTCAATGTGTCAAAATCTTTGGTAATTTGGTCTTTGAATTCCTTGACTTCTTGAGACAATTTTTGAAATGCTCCTAGAATTTCTAAGTTCAATTTTTCCTCTATTTTATTGATCTTGTTTGCAATCTAAATTCTGAATTTGATTTCTGACATCTCAGCCATCTGTTTATGCATAGGATCATTTGTGTCCAACAAATTGTTCCTTGGGGTGGTTGTTCTACTCTGGTTTTTCATGTTTCCAGAGCTTTTCTGCTGGTTCTGCCCCATATTCATTTTGCACCATTTGGCTGGATGAGTAGGTAAGGATAAGTTGGGTTGGGGGTTCTAGGAGTAGTGATTGACCAGTCTTTTGCTTAAAAGCTTGGACTGGTGTCTGTACCTTTTCCCCTAGAGTTTTGCCAACCCATACTTTGCTACTGCTTGTGAAACTGGGGGCCTTCTTGATGTGGTGGGGTTAAGTGGCTCTCTCTTATTTTCACCTGTTCTCTGTCTTACCCAAGAAAATCGGTTACTCTGTGTTGGAATCTGAGTTGTGGAGAAATACCAGCAGTTAGGTCACCTCGCCCCCCATAGACAACAATTGGAAAAGGAAAATCAAATCTTCCCACTACCACACACCCAGTGTACCATGCTGGAAAGTCCTCGGGTGAGTGGCCCAGTTGAAGAGGTCCCAATCAATTGTCCCAGCCAGTACCAACCTCAAATCAAAGAGTTGAAAATTCTCTGGTGACTAGATAGCAGGAGTCTGCTGGCAGCTCTAGTATAACTTGCTCCAGGGCTCTGTGAGCTCAGGAGGGCCCGCCAGCCAGTAAATTAGTCTGGGAAGGTTGATGCCTCCTTCCCCACCTTGCCCCTCTGTCATACCTAGTCTCTGGTAACCCAGTAGGGCTGTGATACAGTTCCCTCCAATGAGCAGATCCTCTAGAGGTTTATGCCTGCCTGGGTCATAGGGAGGTCTATGGCTCCTCCATCAGTCCACCAGTTTCTGTCAGTGTTGGCAGGGGGGATGTGAGGCCTAACAACCTGGGTACTTGATAGGGGCTGAGGTGATTCACTCAGTTCCAGCTCTGTCCCTGATTGATATTGCTGACAGAACAGAACAAGTTCGCAGAATTTCTGCCCTGTGAAAGAGACGCTGGGCTGCTAATAGTCCTGACTCAGTCTGTGAGCTTTAGCCCTTTGTCTCAATTGTCATGCCCTGAGGGCCAGGTGCTGCTGAAATTTAGCAAAGCTTTCTCAGCGTTGCCACTCAGTGCTTCAGAGGACCACCTCTCTAGTTCGGCTTCCTCTCAGCTCACTTTCCTCTCACCACTCCTGAGCTGGAAAGACAGCACAGATCAGCAACAGCTTGTGCCCCATCCACCCCCCTTGAGAAAATGTCCAAGAATCTGGACTCCATTGGGGACAGACCTCAGGGTGAGAGTGGAGGGGAGTGCCAGGAATTGAAACTTACAGGTAGAGAATATATACAGTTTATGTACAGTTTTATACATTTTTATGCCTGGCAGGAGAGTGCCATGGCACTCTAGTAGGGGAAGGAGGTCCGGTTTTTAGAGGATCTCTCCCATGGGGTAGAGTGGGAGGACATACATTTGGACTCTGCTTGCTTGTTTGTATGGAGGTGTGGAATATGCTGCGAGCCAATCTCATGGGGGGAGGGGACTCCCATCCACTTAGCAATGTGTTCTGTACCTTTTATTTGTATCCTTGGGGTCTCAGGTCGCTCCAGTAGGGTTGATGTGTGTTCTTCGACCTTCTCTTTTGTCTCAGTTCCAAGCCGTTGATTTTCTTGCTAAAATTCTGTGCTTTAACTCTCCTTCTGGACGGGATCGTCTGTGGAAAGCTGGCTACAGACCGCCATCTTGGCTCTTATGCCAACAATTCCTTTTCTTGATATTTAAACAAAAAGATATATTTCCTGATATCTTAGAACCTCAAAGCTATTTGTGTCCCTACATTTGAGATTTTTACAGGGGTATATTCTATTAGAAGGGGGAAAAAAGTGCTTCACAAAATCCAATTAAATTTGCCCAAATAGGAAAATTTCAAAATTAAAGTTTAATGAGTAAAAATTCACATTTTTAATCAATGTATGATATATAACCTACTTGTCTGAAAGTTATAATCAAAGCTCATCCATTCAACATATCGTGAGTGCCTAATGTTTTCAAGCATCATATTAACATCAAAACACAAATAAAAAGGCATTGTTCAACATTAGTGTAAGAACTTAAACTAATCAAATATGTTTTTATGTTAATTAATTCTCTCATATAAACTTCCTTCTACTGATGTAATAATTGGTAATTTGATGGTCAGTTTATCAGGAAAATATAAAATTTATCTTTAAATTATGCTAAAAAATTTATGCAGATAAAATTAGTCAAATGTATCTGATGTATTTAAAATTATAATCTCTTAAACATATTTAAATTATAGATTGAGTCACTGAAAGCAATTCTGAAAGCAGACAGCCCATGTCAGTGTTAGAGCAGGAATCATGTAATCTTAATATTACCTTTGGATTTTCAAATGATTTAAATACTGTGATAATTTTGTCAATAACTCTTTCCTTAGTATCTGCTTCTATTTATTGATGAATAAAAAAGTGAGGAGTGTAATTAATTATGAAATTTAAAACATTTGTATTCTTTTACTTATATTGGTAGAAATTTATTGATGTCACAAGTACATTTATCATTTTAAAATATTCCTATAATTACTACTACTTAATAATGAGAAAAGGCATCGGTAAAAATCATTATGAAATGGGTGGTGCCTGTGGCTCAAAGGAGTAGGGTGCTGGCCCCATACTGGTATGTGGGAGGGGGGAATCAAACCCAGCCCCAGCCAAAAACTGCAAATAAATAAATAAAAGAAATGAAAAAATCTTTATGAAATTACACAATACATTTCAGGGGTTCTAATTTTTTTTTGAAGCAGAACTAAATTTTTTAAATATTGTTTTAAAAACACATTTAGAGAAGGTGGGGAGATGGTCCAGAAAAGTTTATTTATTTATTAATAAATAATCTTCATTCCACATTCACTGGAAGCTCCAAATGATTATCAACTTGACCACCAACCTTACTATTTTTTTTTCATTTTCCAATGCTAAACAAATTATAATGCCTCTGATTCTTTCCAGATTCTATTAACAACATTCAATACATTTCTTTTCTTCTTCTTTTATTTTTTTTTTTGAGACAGAGCCTCAAGTTGTTGCCCTAGGTAGAGTGCTGTGGCATCACAGTTCACAGCAACCTCCAACTCCTGGGCTCAAGAGATTTTCCTGCCTCCATCTCCCAAGTAGCTGCGACTACAGGTGCCCACCAAAAGACCCAGCTATTTTTTGGTTGCAACTGTTATTGTTGTTTGGTTGGCCCATGCTGGGATTTGAACCTGCCAGCTCAGGTATATGTGGCTGGTGCCTTAGCCGCTTAAGCCACATTTCCCTTCTTCTTAAATATAATAACCTTTATAGTTTACACTAAATTACACTTTATTGTGATAATCTGTTCAATATTCCTACTCAAACTTTTAAACTTTAAAAACCAAGAAGCTTTTGTTTTCTAGTACATCTGATAATAAAAAAAGAAAAGATACAAGTTACAAGGTTCGTTCACAGAATGTTATCAATAATCTCCAGGAAATGTGAGGTATTATAATAAGCATTTTGTTGTTTTTCCAAAATCCAGGAAAATATTAATTTCAATAATTTCCTGGTCTCAATTGTCTCAGATAAACTATAGATGTTCTATGCTAATTTATTTTTCCAACTAAATACAAAGGCTCCTAGTCATATTTCTCAGGCCAAAGTTTTTTTTTTTTTTATCTAATTCCTCAATCATTAAAGAAAAAACTATTTTGAAACAAATTAGATTAATGTATGCCTAAATAAAGCATTGTAATTGAATTCAATGTTTTTTAATACACCTAAGAACATTAGTCAAATTTAAGAGGATCAATAATGAACTGATCAGTAAGCAATCCTGAGAATGATTCCCCAAATGACTTGTGGATGTAGAAACATGTATATCACGTTTGGGAAAGGAACAAGAAGTTCAAGTTTAAAAGGTTTTATCTCTTTAAATATAATGGGGACATGTAATCTAAAATTAACTACAGATGATGTACATGTTGTCGGGAAATAAATATTAATATAAGCTTTTTGGACTTAATCTCTACTTATGCAATATTTATTCATAATTATTGAAGTCCAAATATATCTTCAAAAAGAAGAATACATATTTTACTTTGACTGGAATCAAAAGCACTGGCAACACATTTATGTTTCTCTCTACACTTTAATGAGTTCAAAGAAAATTTTAAAGATAAAATCAACACTCAGAATGTTATTAACTCTCTGAGTGCCTCATTGTAACTTGTGTGTATATATGCATGTATATATGTGTACACATACACAACACGTCTATATATACCTCAGTACTGCATATCACTACGGTCACCTTTGAAGTACATGTCTTGGCCATATGGTGACTGAAGAGATATCAGCAGTGAGGTATATAGCACTTTTTAAAATATGAATGTGTGAACACAATTGTCTAACCTTGTATATGTAACAAATATTTTAAAAATAGGTGCATAGAGAAAAATAATTTAAAATGTAACAAGGGTTATTCTCAATTCAGGATTTTCAGGGATGAATTTTACAAATATTTCTTATAGAATAAGATAAAATGAAGAGGCAAATAGAACCTTTATATTATTAATTGATAAACATCATATTTCTGCTGTGGCTTGTAGATCATATTAACCACAATGAAGTATACATTATTTTTAAAATTTGTAACCACAAAATGCAACTTCATTTAGTGGAAATTCTTTCAGAATTATTATGAATAAATTATAAAAGAAAAAACACATTAAGAATATTTTACAAATGAAGTGCTTACACAAATTAGATTAGTGCATTGTGACGATAAGAATCTATTATATCAAATTGTCATAAATAGGCTGAGCAGAAAGTTTTAGGGAATGTGCCTTTTGAATACTTCTCTGTTATTTAAGCATGTAGATTTATAAACTAATTGAATCACGTTGAGTTTCAATATGAGTTTTATAAATCTGATTATGTATAGCATGCATAGACAAGAAAGATGGAAATTTAAGTGAAAAAGCGAGATATCTATAATAGACGTTATACATAAATTTATAAGCTATTTAAAATGTCTACCTTCTTAAAACTAACTTTTTAAAAAATCTTCATTCAAAAATACATACTCAGAATATTCTATTGGAGTTAAAGAACTATTAGGTCTAAGTCTGATTTTTTTCCTTCATGCATTTTTTTTTTTTAGACAAAGAGTCTAACTATGTCACCCTCGGTAGTGTGCCGTGGTGTCACAGCTCATAGCAACCTCCAACTCTTGGGTTTAAATGATTCTCTTGCTACAGCCTCCCAAGTAGCTGGGTCTACAGGCACTCACCATAATGCCAAGTTACTGTTTGGTTGGAGTTGTCATTGTTGTTTTAGCACGTCCAGACTAAGCTCAAACCCACCAGCCATAGTGTATGTGGCTGGCACTGAGCCACCCTAATACATCTTAAGTATAATATATTTTTACATTCAAAACTACCAGCAATAAAAATTAATGTAGGTACTTGAGGTAGATTAAGAAATTAAATAATGTATTCAGGGATTGTGAAATGATTGGAAATAAATTAAAACCATTCAAATTGATTTTTAAAAATTCTTTATTAAATCTTAACTGTGTACATTAATGCATTTATGGAGTACAATGTGCTGACTTTCTATACAATGTGGAATGCTTACATCTAACTGATTAACGTAACTGTCTCCTTGCTCACTTATTTGTTGTGGCAAAAACATTCATACTCTATTCTTAATAGTTTAAAATGTATAATTGCATTGTGCACATTAAGTTGGATCCCTGGAAAACCCGCCCTCATCCCTTCCTCTCTCTTTCCTCTTCCATCCTTCTTTCTGGACTACAGTTATGTTTTTCCATTCCTATGAATGTATAGTGACTGTATACTGATTTCATAGTAGTATTGAACACATTGGATATAAATTTTTTCCATTCTTGAGATATTTTACTAAGAAGATGATGTTCCAGTTCCATCCAGGTAAACATAAAAGATGTGAAGTCTCCATCTTTTTATGGCTGCGTAGTATTCCATGGTGCACATATACCACAATTTGTTAATCCATTCATGGTTCAGTGGGCACTTAGGTTGCTTCCATGACTTGGCAATTATGACTTGGGCTGAAATAAACATTCTAGTGCAAATGTCTTTGTCAAATTGATTTTGTATGATAAAATTTTGGCCTATGTTTGACTCTATAGCAAAAGAGCAGCATGAAAAAAAGAAGAAAACCAAAATCATGACATGTACATGAGTAAAGAAACTATATGATAGAAGTAGAGATCTAGGAATAGAAAATAAAACTTATAGGTAAAGACATGAAAAGTAAAATGATATAATATGGAAATATTACCTTAAAGTAGTTGATCTATGTTGAATACTTTGCTGAATAATAGTTATTTTTGTGGGTCAATTTTTCTCGGCTACAGAGCCTAAATATTTGGTTAATTATTCTGGATGTTTCAGTCAAACTGTTGTTGGATGAAATAAACACTTACTCGGTGGACTTTGAGTAAAGCACATTGAATCCATAATGCAGATAGATCTCATCCAATCAGTTGAAGGCCTGAATAGAACACAAAGATCAAGTTTCCCTAAGCAAGAAAGAATCCATTGTAGGAAGTGTTCATATTGAAAGCATTATATGAACTCTTTTCTAGGTTGCCAGAATTTGGGCATGAATTACAACATCAGCTCCTATTGGGGTCTTGTCCTGATGACCTTTGGACTTCAACCATAGTATTGCCTTTTCTCTGGCTCTCCAGCCAGACTAGCTACCCTGAGATATGGATTTAATAGCTTCCAGAATCCCATGAACCAATTCCTTGAAATAAATATCTTTCTATATATTGGCATATAAAATGGATGCATTTCTCTAAAGAAATCTGTCTAAAAGAAGGACTTTGGCCTTTTGTCTCTGTATAGTCTTGAGCAAATAAAGTGGTTAAAATAAATTGTTATAATAAGAATATTCATTATTCTGCATACAACATGTTTCTGGTAACATCCATATCTGGGTGCATTGGAATGAGCAATTATATAATAACATTTTATATGTGCTAAGTGTAACACGAGCCCTATATCTATACTCTATGTCTCTAAACATGCTTGAAGCCATAAATGCTTATTCACAAAATGAAATCATTAGTATACTATCGTTTTTTCCCAGCAGCTTTAACTAAAATATATGAATATCATGTACTTCTCTCTCAATGCCAACATTACATTAGGTAAAATAACATAAATAATTTTTAAAATACATGTACTTGCCATTGTTTTCAAATAGTTGAATATTTCATGAGGAAAATTTATGTATTTGTTAAATAAAGTTCTTAATATCTTTCATTGATTATAAAATTTTCCTAATTTTATACTCTTATTTAGTACATTGTCATGGTTATTTTGAATTGATTTCTGAGTTATTGAGATGGTTCTATGTTTCTCCTAGGATTGTGATGTTTTCTTTAAAAATTGAAGTTTTAGGATTTAGCAGTTGGTATAAAACCTATTTAAAGACCTGGAGGTTCCCCCTCCTTCCCTGCTGCCAGATGGCTAAATAAAAGAATTTCCAGCACATCTCATCCACTTGGAAGTACCAAAATAGTTGGTAGAGTCAGAGTTATTTCTCTCTCTCTCTCTCTTTAAGACAGAGTCTCATTCAGTCACCCCGGGTAGAGTGCCATGGCATTATAGATCTTAGTAAGCTCAAACTCCTAGGCTAAAGAAATCTTCTTGCCTCAGCCTCCCCAATTGTTGGGTCTGCAGGTTCCTGTTATGATGTCTATTTTTTTCTATTTTTAGTAGAGATGGGCCTTACTTTTGCTCAGAGTGGTCTTTAACTCCTGAGCTCAAGCAATACACCTGCCTTGGCCTCTCAAAGTGCTAGGATCACAGATATGAGCCACTATGCCCATCTGATAGTCACAGTTTGAAAATAGTTTCTAAGAGGGAACTTGAAAGTTCAAAAGAAAAATAAACAGAAACTCCCAATTCTGGGAAGGAGAAAGAAAGAGGCAACCCATGTGGCTGAGACCACCTGAAAATCAGGAGGGACTCCCAATATGGCAAGGGGTGAGTGAATGTCTTTCTAAGGCCCACTTTCCCACTGGAGAATCATGCAGTCTGGGCCACAGGAGGGCACCTTGAACCTTCCAACCCCTGAATCTAACTTGAGAAGCAGTTGAGACACTGGGAGAAAAAGTTGCTCCAGAAAATGTCCCATCATTCATTACCTCAGACTTAGGAAACTATTATAAGATGACATTTTAGATCTTAGCTATTAATAAGCTGTGCAATAAAATCCAGTTGCAATATTGTGAAGGCTCACTATTAAGATAAGTGATATTTTCCATGGTCTGAAGCTGTTTGATGGACTTAACAAAATCTGCCATGAATGACTATATAGATTGATTAGATGGGAAACACAAAGAAATCCTTAAAATATCAGATAAAGAATTTAAAGTACTGTTCTTTTAAAAAAGCTCAATAAATTGCAAGAGAAATCTGAAAACCAATAAAAGGGAGTCAGAAAATCAATTTATAATGAGAAATTTACTAAGGAGATAAATATCTTTAACAATAGCAACAAACTAAAAAGTTCATAGAAGGAAGTGCTAAAAATTTTTACAATCTTCAACAAAAGACTAAGCAAAGCAGACGAAAAAAATCTCATATCTTGACAGATCTTTTGGTATAATTTACTCAGACAACAATATGGACAAAAGAATAAAATATAATGAACAAAGCCTTCAATGTGTTTAATAACTTCTAAGTTATTAATATTTCTAAGGGACAAGAAAGATATTTAAAACTTTAGAAAAACTATTTAAGGAAATAATTGATAAAAACCACTCAAGTCTAATAAGAGATATAGAAATCCAGATACAGAAGGCCTAGCATTTCTCAGGAAAATACATTGCAAAAAGGATATCCATATAGGATATTATCACCAAATTTCCTAAAGGCAAAGTGAACTAAAAATTTTAAAATTAGCAAGAGAAATCCATGTAGCCACCTATAAAGAAACCCAACCAGAATAACAACAAACTTTCAGCAGAAACCTGACAGGCCAGAAAAGGATGGTGTGACACTTTAAAATTGAATGAAAAAAAATCTGTCAGTCAAGAATTTTATATCCACCAAGATTAAGCATCTGAAATTACTGAAAAAGGAAACAATTTCCCAGACAATTAAATGCTGAGGAAATTTGTCACCATTACACTGGGTCTACCAGAAATGCTCAATGGAGTCTTACCCTTTGAAAGGTCAATATTTACATCATGAAAACACATGAAATAATAAAACCCACAAATCTCATAAAATAACCACAGGTACTGTGAAGGCAAAGGAATCAAATGTCAACACAATAGAATTCATTTGAACCACAAAGAGTAATAGAGAAAAGAACAAAACCTCACATATTAATTTTGATTGTAAAAGGGTTAAATATTTCACTTAAAAGATAGAGATCTGCACAACAGATAAGACATGCATGATTCACTCATACACCACTTAACAGAAACTCAGCTTGCCTGTGAAAATACATATGGATTGAAAGTATGGCATAGACAAAAGTGAGCAGGAGTAGGTGTACTTAGATAAAACAGTCTTCAAGTCAAAAACAGGATAACAGAAAGACAAAGAAGCACATTATATAATAATAGAAAGATCAGTTCAGCAAAAGAATATAATTAGTCTAAATACTATGTATATGCACCCAACATAGGAGCACCTACATTCATAAAACAAATATTACTAGAGCTAAGGAAAGATAAAAAAAAATACAACAATGGTGGGGGATTTTATACCCTTCTCATTGCACTAGACAGATTATCAAGACAAAAAATCAACAAAGAAACATTGGACTTAAGACCAAATGAACCTAACTAATATTTACAAACATTCTACTCAACAATTGTTAAATTGTTGAGAATTGATGAAAATATTCATCTCATCAATACATGGAACATTCTTCAAGGTAGACTATTTGTTAGGTCACAAAAATGTCTCAACAATTTTTTAAAAATCAAAATCATACCAAGTATCTTCTCAGACAACAGAGGAATAAAAATATAAATCAGTAGCAAGAGGAACTTCAAAAGTACACAAATACATGGATATTAAGCAAAAAATACTCTTGAATGACTATTAGCCCAATAAAAGAAACAAGATGAAAATTTACAAATCACTTGAAGCAAATATAAACAGAAACAAAACATACAAAAACCTCTGGGATAAGGCAAAACCAATGCTAACGAGGAAGTTTATAGCATTATATACCTAAATCAAAAGGTAAAGCAATTACAAAATAACAGTTAACAACACAACTCAAGAATTGGAAAAAGAAAAATCAAACTCAAAATTAGCAGCAGAAGTAAAGTAACAAAGATCACAGAAAAAAATGAAATAGAGGCCAAAAAATCAATGCAAACGACCAATAAAATTAAAGGTTGGTTCTTGGAAAAATGACCAGAATTGATGAACTTCTAGGTTACCAACCAAGAAAAGTGAGAAGATACAAATAAATAGAATCAGACATGAACAGCTGAGAAGACAGAAATACAAAAGTTCACCAGAGACTTATGAACAACTATACACTCACCAACTAGAAATCCTAGAGAATAGATAAATTCCTGGAAACATAAAACCTCACAAAGTGAAATCAAGAAGAAACAGAAATTCTGAGTATATCAATATTAATAAGTAAGATTGAATAAATAATTAAACAACTCTAAACAAAGAAAAAAAAACCAGGACCAGAGGAATTTACAGCCACACTCTACCATACAAAAAGAAGTAGTACCACTCCTGTGAAACTCTTCCCTAATATTAAGAAGGAGGAATGTGTTATTCCTAACTCATTCTACAAGTCCAGTATTGTCCTGAAAAAATAAGACAAGGACAAAACTAACAAAACAATAAACAATAAAAAGAAAGAAAATAATACACCAATGTTTCTGATGAGCATAAATGAAAAAATTCTCAAGAAAATACTAAGCAAGAGAATCTGACAATATACCAAAAAGATGAAATGCCATGATTTTTCTTTTTTTTTTTTTAACCAGGGAATCCAGGATAATTCAACATACACAAATCACTGTGATAATTAACTTAAATAACATAAGGACAAAACCCATATGATCATCTCAACAGATGTAGACAAAGCATTTTGTAAAATTCAAAATATTTCTTCATGATTAAAAACTCTCAACAAAATAGGTATAGAAAGGACATACCTCAAATAATAAAGGCCATGGACAACAAAACTAGAGCCTACATTATACATAAGGGGGAAAAAGTGAAAGCATTTCCTGTTAAAACTGAAACAAGATATGGATGCTCACTTTCAACACTCCTATTAAGAATATTCCTGGAAGTCCTAATCTGAGCAGTCAGTCAAAAGAAAGAAATAGAATATTCTCAAATTGGAAAAAAAGAGGAAGTCAAATTATCCCTGTTTGTTGATGATATAAAATTATATCTAGGAAAACCTAAAGTCTCCACCAAAACACTCCAAGATTATAAATACTTCAGAAAAGCTCAAAATACAATATCATCATATTCAAAATCAATAGTGTTTTTATACACAAATAATGATCTAGTTTAGAATAAAATCAAGAAGATAATCCAATTTAAAATAGCTCCATAAATAGATAGATAGATACATAGATAGATAAAAAATAGGAATATATGTTGACAAGGGAAAAAAAGATGTCTACAAGAGAAACTAAAAAACACTGAGGAAAGAAAGTATAGATGACATAGATAAATAGAAAATCTTCTTACACTAATGGATCAAAGGGATTAAAGTTGTTGAAATCACTATACTGACCAATGTAGTCTATATATTCTTTCTTAGTTTAACCATTTACTGTAGTCATGAGAGCAATCTACATATTCAGTGAAATCTCTATCAAAATATCAACAACATTTTTTTACAGAATTAGAAAAAAATCCTAAAATTCATACAGAACCAGGAAAGAACCTAAATTAGCAAAACAATCATAAGTAAAAAGAACAAAGCTGGAGGGATACTTTATCTGACTTCAAATTCTATCACAAGGCAATAGTAACCAAAAACAGCATGGGACTGGTATAAAAGCAGATACATAAATCAATACAATAGGATTGACGATCCACTTTTTTTTAATTGAAAAGTAAATTTATTTCACGTTAACGTGAGGGTACAAATAATCGGTTCAAAAAAATTGATTTTGTTAAGTAGAATCCCTCTTGTGGTCACGTCCCACACTCACAAATGGTGGAACATACCCCCACACCATGCCCATTCCGTGAGCACCTGCCACCTTACCCTTCACCCCCTTCCTTATAAACTCTTCCACAACTTCAATTGAAATGAGCTTTTCTCCTATGTGGGCGTGCATTAGATCATCTGCTGGCTTCATGTTAGTATTGAGTAGCTTTTCCATTCTTATAATTTACTAAGAAGAAGGTATTTCAACTCCATCCAGGATATTACAAAAGACATGAAGTCACCATCTTTTTATAACTAAATAATACAGTTATTTATAACTAAATAATATAATTTATATAACTAAATAATTTTTACAACTAAAAATATGTGGGATATGCATATCCCACATTTTTTTTTTTTTTTTTGGTGGAGACAGAGTCTCACTCTATCACCCTTGGTAGAGTGTGGTGCAGTCACAGCTCACAGCAACCTCAAGCTCTTGGGCTTAAGCGATTCTCTTGCCTCAGCCTCCCAGGTAGCTGGGACTACAGGCGCCCGCCACAGCGCCCGGCTAATTTTTGATGCAGTTTGACCGGGGCTGTGTTTGAACCCTCAGCCCTCAGTATATGGGGTCAGTGCCCTACTCACTGAGCCACAGGCGGTTAGGTTGTTTCCGTGTCGTGGTGATTGTAAATTGAGCTGCAATAAACAATCTAGTGCAAATGTCCTTATGATAAAGGATTTTTTTTTTTCATCTAGGTAGATGCCTATAGCAGTGAGACTGTGGGGTCGAATGAGAGATCCAATTTGAGTGCTTTGAGGATTTTCTATACTTCTTTCCAAAGAGTCTGTATTAGTTTGCAGTTCTACCAACAATGTAACAGAGTTCCCTTCTCTCCACATTCATGCCAGCATCTGTAGCTTTGGGACTTTCAGATGGTGGCAAATCTTACTGGGGTTAGGCAATATCTGAGGGTGTTTTTTTTACATTTCTCTGATAATTAGGGATGATGAGCATTTTTTATGATTGTTAGCCATTCGTCTGTCTTCCATAGAGAAGATTCTATTTATGTCTCTTGCCCAGTGATAGATGGGATTGTTAGTTTTTTTGTTCATTAATTTCAGTTCTCTATAGATAGTAGTTATCAAGCCTTTTTTACATTCATAGTATATGAATGTCTTTTCCCATTCTGAAGTTTGTCTATTTGCTTTGGTTGTTGTCTCCTTGCCTGTACAGAAGCTATTCAGTTTAATTAAGTCCCATTTATTTATTTTTGTTGTTATTGCAATTACCACAGATGTCATCTTCATAAAATCTTTTGCCAGGCTGATATGTTCAAAAGGTTTTCCCACATTTTCTTTTAGTATTTTATTGTTGCCAGTCTTAAATTTAAATCTTTATCCATCTTGAATCAATTTTACTGAGTGGAGAACAGTGCTGGTCCAGTTTCAGTCTTTTACATGTGGTTATCCAGTTCTCACAGCAACATTTGTTCACTAGGGATTCTTTTCCCTAGTATGTGCTCTTTGATTTATCTAAGATCAGCTGGTGTTGAGTACCAGCTCAACAATGCTATGGGTACCCTCCCAGTGGCTCAATCAAAGCAAGAAGATGAAGAAAATGAAAACTCAAAAGACAAAGAGAAAGTTTAAGAGTTAAGCTGGTTCAGGAGACTGCATGCCATTCTTAATGAGGTTGCACACACATTCAGTGTCTTGTTCCAGACTAGCTCTGTTTTATTTCATACACCACTGTTTTAATCATGAATCTCATGAGGGAAGGGCAAATGATTTTGACATGGTCCTTACTATGCTTACATTTGTCTAACTAAACTATTTCTTTAACTAACTATGTTAATTGATTTACTTTTTACTTTTATTGCTCTAAGGTATTTTTAATCTTTAACGCAGAGTTCGGGATGATAAAAAACAGTCTGAGAGCAGGACGTCGGAAAAGATCCCAATTCAGCCACCACACAAATTACAGAAGTGATAATTAGTACCCAAGAAATGTGTTGCTCAGACAAATAGTTGCTTCTGATCATACCAAGGTGACAGAAGCAATGATATTTTATCTCCTTATTTGGTCCAGAGAAAATCTTGCCTTCTTTAACAAATTTTAAATATTTTGTATACTTTAACTTTACAAAAGCAATTCCTCTCTCAGGACGATAGAGAACTCTGCCCACTCTTGAGAGTCTTGCCTGCTAAGAGAGCTCTGCAGCCACGGAGTTGTGCACTTAGAGCGGGGTGAAATTTCAGCAAGATACTTTTTCAGTTCTAAGGGTGCTAGGTATTTAGCATCACGTTGTGCTGGATTCAGGATTCTTCTTCTTCTCTCCTGTTTCTGCTTTCCTTTGTCCATCCTCTGCAACGATTTTCTTAATTCAATTCCTAGGCTACTTGTAACTACTTGAATATTAATTTTAAGTTGATAAAATTATTATTACTAGCAATGCAAGCACATCAAGATATGACTCATCCCTTAAGCACTTCCACATGCACCTAAAAGTGACTGTAAGATGTTAGTTTCATCACCCTACCAGACTTTAGACTACATTACAAGTTCATAGTGATTAAAACAGCATAGTATTGGCCTCAAAACAGAGGCATAGGCATTTGAAAAGAAAATATATTTTGAAATGAAGCAGCACATTTACAGCCAACTAATTTTTGGCAAAAGTTACACAAAGTTAGACTTTTCAATAAGTGCTTCTAGAAAATTAGATTGCCATAGGCAGAAGAATGAAACTTGTTTCTTGTCTCTCATATGTAAAAACGACCTCAAGATGAATTAAAAATTTAAGTATAAGATCTGAAACTATAAAAATGCTAAAAGAAAAACTAGGAAAAAACTCTTCTGGGCATTGGTCTAGGCAAAGAATTCATGACTAAGACCTCGAAAGCACAAGCAACAAAGACAAAAACAGATAAATAGGACTTTTTTTTTTTTTATAGAGACAGAGTCTCACTTTATCACCCTCAGTAGAGTGCTGTGGCGTCACACAGCTCACAGCAACCTCCAACTCCTGGGCTTAGGTGATTCTCTTGCCTCAGCCTCCCAAGTAGCTGGGACTACAGGTGCCCACCACAACATCCAGCTAGTTTTCTGTTTTGCAGTTCAGCCGAGGACGGGTTTGAACCTACCACCTTTGGTATATGGGGCCAGTGCCCTACTCGATGAGCCACAGATGCCTCCCTAAATAGGACATTTTTAAACTAAAGAGTATCTGCACAGCAAAAGAAATAATCAGCCAAATGAACACACAACCTGCAGCATGTGAAAAAATGTAAACTTAAGCACCTGACAAGGTATTAATACTGAGAATTTACAAAGGATTCATCTCACTTAAAAAAGTAATAATCCCAGTAAAAAGTGGGAAAAGGACAGGAATAGATGCCTTTTTAAAGAGGGCATACAAATAACCAGGAGATATAGGGAAAAAATGCTGCACACCATTAATCATCAAAGAAATAAAAAAACTAAAACCAAAATGAAATATAATCTTACTCTAGTTAGAATGTCTACTATGATGAGGACAATAAATAACTCATGTCAGCAAGGATGTAGATAAAATAAAACTCTCATACATTGTTGAGAATGTAAACCAGTACATAATGTTTGTGAAAAACTGTGGAAACTTTTCAAAGAGCTAAAAATAAAACTACCGTTTGATCTAGAAATCCCTCTGCTAGGTATTCTCCCAAACAACAAGAATTCATTATATCAAAAAAAAAAAAGAAAGAAAGAAAGAAAAAAGAAACTGCATGCCTATGTTTATCACAGCAGTATTCACAATACCAAAGATAGTGAATTAACCTAATTATCCATCAAAATATGATTATATAGAGAAAATATGGGATATATACACAATGGAATATTATTCAGCCACATAAAACTGATCTCTTTGCAGTAACATGGATGGAACTGGAGGTTGTTATCGTAGGTAAGATAATTCAGACACAGATTTACAAATACTTATAAGGGTGAGCTAAGTATTTTGTACATGTGTAAAATGTACAATGATGGTACCAGAGACTTGGAGGATTGGTAGGGCAGAATAGTTAATAATTAAACATTATAAGACTGGTAAAGTATACATTATTCAAATAATGGATGCTCTAAAAGCCATGATTTCACCATTGTGTAAATTACACATATAGCAAAATTATACTTGTATGCCAGAAATTTATACCAAAAAAGATTGAGAAATGAAACCAAGGAGGAATTTCTACAATTGAAAAATCAAGATTTAAATAAAAGTTCATGATTCAATTTTTATTTCTCTATCTCTAGATATATGCATATCAGAAAATTATGGGCATTTTTATCTGAAAATTCAAATTTAATTCACTTTTGATGGTTTATTTTTAAAATGATTCTAAGTTCATTATCTCTGAAAAGACTAGGCACATTGAATTTTCCTTAAATGTTATATAGTAAATCAATACACACACACACACACACATATATATATATACTACATATATAATATGTGTCATTCTGTTTAAAAGTGTACTATAGCAAGAAAAATGAAAGGGAACCAAAGATATTCTTTCAAGATTTTGTATAGAAAAAGATCATTTTATGATTATAGAAAAGCAATGATAAAGACAGTTCAAGTTGAAAATGTATTTACTTGAAGCTTTATCAAGAAAAATTTTAAGCCAACTTCATTAAGAATAAATGTTCAAAGTACTGCAAGTGGGAAAATGGCAGTATTTGGTGAACATAAGCAATGATGAGGCCAGCAGTTGAAAAATGTTAGAGTAGTATAAACAGGTGAAGCCTAAATGTATTCATGCATACCTAAAACTAAGACATGTGTTTAGAAACATGTATGGAACATACTAAAGAAGGAAGAGAAAGCTTGCTGTTATGATTTAATAAGGGGCTCTGAAACATCTACCTTTGTTGTTATTCTAAGCCTCTCTTCTACACAAGTCACACCCTGTGAGACCTCTGTGTGTGTTTGCTCATATGTAATATGGAGAGGGCACCTCTAAAGATGTTTGAGGATTGAGTCCATCATGTTATCTGAAGAACTTATAAACGTCCCATGAACATATTTACACTCAATAAATACTATTTATAAATATGTGTATTTCCTTAATACCAGCAATTATATTTGACAATAAATTGAATGCCAAAAGATAACAAACTATTAAACAGGGCTCAAGAATACAATTACAAAAGCTTTAAGACCTTTAGGTAGTATGTGTAATATGTGTATACAATTTTCTTGAGATTTATTCTATCATTTCAATGTCAGATATCCACAAAAAATTGCCCCAATGAAAAATTACAATTAGAGCAAATGAAGCATATTTTTAAAATAGTATATGGAAACATTACTATTGCACATAACGGACATGGATTGGTTCTGATGAAAGCACAATTTTAGAGAATACAAAGTCGACTTGTAATTAAAAGATTATTATAATACAGAAATATAATTAAAGAAGAGAAATACATTAAAAGTATATGGAAGAGGTGATACAGGATAAGTGGCATCCCAGCCAGCTTATGGAGCTGGGGGTGGGGGTGCTGTGGACCTTCTGCCTCCACCTTGGCGGTGTTGATGCAGTGGCATCAAGCAGAAGAACCAGCGGGCTGAAGCGTGGGTGGGGGTGGAGGGCTCATTTCCTAGGCCTGGGAATTAAAGGGATTATAGCCATTCATTTGCCACCCAGAAAGGACCCAGGCATGCCCCAGACATGCTAAATGTAACTACCAAGCCCCACGAATGTAATTAGCGAGGGCCAGACATGTCCCAGACACATCATTTGCGACATGACCCAGGTATGTCCCTGACAGGATGTCCCAGACACGCTAAATGTAACTACTGAGGGCCCCATGCGACTATATGCACCCCTAGACAAAGAGCCTAGAGAGAGAGCACTTTGCCCTCCCGACGTGGTTTCTTTCTCTCTGCCAGGAGCTCTTGTGCTTCTGTATTCTTTTCTGTAAATAAATCCTGCCTTACCACTGATCTGTGGTCGGTGGATTCATTCTTCCAATCACGAGACCAAGAATGTCCCCGCCCCTATGCCCCTGGTCTCGTTAGTGCAGAGAGGAACCAGGGGAGACTGGGATTAGAAGTACAAGCTTGCAGGAGGCGGGCAAACCTTGATTGCAGGGTAGCCCTGAGCAACCTCCACAGTAGCCTTTTATTGAGACAGCACAAGACAGGTGAGAGGAGTATTAGACAATGAATACGTGTCCAACGCTCCCCATGGGCTCGGGTTCTTTCTCTGCAAGGAGCACCTGCGAGGAACTGCCCGAGGGCTGCCCCCCAGCTGCAAATCATCTTGCTCAGAGGTCGTTAGGCTCTTGGCGCCCTCTGCACAAGAACCTACTGAAGAGAAAAATTCTGGTATCACAGGGAGCGGCTCACGGAGTAGGGCACCAGCCCCGTGAGGGTGGTGAGTCTGAACCGAGCCCCAGCCAAACTGCAACCAAAATAGCCGGGCGTTGTGGCGGGCGCCTGTAGTCCCAGCTACTCCAGAGGCTGACGCAAGAGAATCCCCGAAGCCCAGCAGTTGGGGGTTGCTGTGAACTGTGACTTCAAAGCACTCTACCAAGGGTGACAAAGTGAAAGTCTGTCTCTAATATATATATATATATATATTACAGACATTAATACATTTCTGTTATATATATATATATATATATATAACAGAAAGAATGCAGTTTGCAGTTTGACTACCAGAGAGGTGTCCCACATATAAAAATCACCTAATCCGTAACGTAGATTACTAGATGTCAAGGACTGACTTGTGTCCTGCCTCCTCACCATAGTCATATGTTACATCTGTACCCTCAGTACCTGAGGATGTGTGATCTCATTTGAAAATAGTGTTTTTGAAGATGTAATTAGTTAAAATGAGGTTGTTAGGGTCTCCTATGAAAGGCGCTCTTTTAAAAGAAATTTGCACACAGTAAGGACGCAATGTGAGGATGAAGGCAGAGATTGTGGTGAAGCTTCTACAAGCTCTGGAACATCAAATATTGTGAGCAAACTCTCAGAAGTTAGGCAAAAACACGGAAGAGATCTTTTCTCACATCCCTTGGAAGTATGTAACCTGATGTTACCTTAATTTTTGACTATTAACCTTCAAAACCATGAGACAATAAATTTCCATTGCTTAAGACACCTAGCTTGTTGTATTTTGTTATAGCAGCCCTAGCAAATTAATATACTAAAAATTTAAGAAGAACTAGTCTTCAATAATTTTTGTTGTTGTTGTTGTTGAGACGCAGTGCCACCCTTTGGCTCTGAGCAGAATGCAATGGGCGAGGTGACTCACTGCAACCTCTGACTCGGGCTTGTGGGCATCCCGCTGGGATTACAGGCGCTCCCCACGGCGTCCGGCTGGGTTTTTCCATTTTTTTCATGAGTCGGGGTCTCATTCTCGCTCAGGCGAGTCTCCAACTCCTGAGCTCAAGCAATTCTCCCTCCTCAGCCTCACACTGTGCTGGGATTACAGGCGTGAGCCACCGTGCCCAGCTAGTCTTCAATAATTATTCTAACATAATTAAAAAATAAATTTTTTTTTGCTTTTAAGTATTTGAATGTACTACTACTAATTGTTAGCTGTTTATTCTTAACAAAAAAAATTGATGCCAAGTCTTTTTGGAAAGTCTAATAAACTATTTTTAACTCTTTTCACATATGAACTAGTCCAAATAAGATATATCCACATGTATCCTTTACATAGTGGATCTCACTAAAATTTGTCTGATCAGCTCCATCATGCTAATGAGCTATAGTTAATTATAAATGCTATTAAAGCTGCATTTTATAAAAAAGACGATTATAATTATGAATTGAATATTTCATTTTATTTGATTGACAGCAAGAAATTTAGTAGATTACATTAAAAGCATATCACATACTTACTCTAATAAATTACTTACATTTATGGAAAAATCTTGTTTGCATAAATACATAAGCAGTTGAGGTATATCAGCTCTTCTTAATTTTTGAAGTAAAATCATCTATGAACCCCTTTGTCCTATAGGGACCTATATGAAAAAAAATTACAAGAAGTTTTCAAGAACCTTTATATCTTATTTTGTCAGAAAACAGGAGGAAGATCTTGCTCTTTAACAGGCAAGAAAGGGAGATTTAGAGAGTATGCTATTCACCTTTTCCTGAAAAAAAGATAATTTTAACTGTTGCCTTCCTAGAACAGATCAAAGAGAAATGGAAAGGAGTTATGATGATTCAAAGTGTTACATAGTACTAATAAAATAAAACTTTGATTTTTTTTTAATTTAACTGGGTGTACAGGTTTTCAAGATAAGTCTCAACGTGTTGCTATGATCTCTAGCAATGCCTACAATAGCTATTCAAATATATGACCAGAACACATCATCATGTTTATTTATACAAATTTGATCTACAATGATGCTTATTATGAAAATAATAAGCTTTACCAATATTTCATATGTGCATTCATTCTGGAGTCCTCAATATTCTCCCTATCAGCAAATAAAAACAAGGTTTCCTAAGCACTGCAAATCACCTAAACATTAGAAAGGTTATCAAACGTATTCTCATTTGTTATTCATGTGTAGTTTGTTGTAGTATGCCACATTTTTTGTGTGCAAGGTTAATGTAATTCATAACTTACCTAAACAAGTGTTTTTGGTTTAAAAAGAGTTCCTAAACAATACTGTAAAATAGAATACTAGTAATACTAGAACAAATAATTAAACACCTTAGGAAAAAAAAACAAAATATATTTTCCTCTGAATTAAAAAGATCAAAATGATGCTTTAAAGCAGCAGTTCTCAAAATGGGTCGTGATCCCTTTGGAAGTTGAACGACCCTTTTTCAGGGATCGCCTAAATACTCCTGCATTTCAGATATTTACATTACAATTCGTAACAATACCAAAATTACAGTTATGAAGTAGCAATGAAAATAATTTATGGTTGAGGACATGAGGAATTGTATTAAAGGGTTGCAGTATTAGGAAGTTTGAGAACCACTGATTTAAAGGAAGAGTTTGTATACAAACATCAAAGATAAACATTTTGCTTTGTGCATGAAAATAGTGTCTAATAATACATCTATGCCAACCAAATAATATGTGTGTGTCCTTTGGGGAAAATGTGTAAAAATGTAGTAAAAATTTTTAGAAAAATAAAACTGGCTCAGTGTCGTTAGCTCAGTGATTAGGGGGCCAACCACAGGCACTGGGGCTGGTGCGTTGGAACCCAGCCCAGGCCTGCTAAACCACAATGACGACAACAAAAACAACAAAAAAATAGCTGGGCATTGTGGAGGGTGCCTGTAGTCCCAGCTACTTGAGAGGCTGAGGCAAGAGAATTGCTTAAACCCAAGCGTTTGAGGTTGCTGTGAGCTGTGATGCCACTGCACTCTACTGAGGGCAATATAGTGGGACTCTGTCTCAAAAAAATAATAAATAAAAAAACTGAGAAAAATCAAATAAATAGTATACTTCACTCTGAACTCTATTCTCTGATATTTCTAGTCTTTTTTGATATTTATCTTTTCTCTGCAAGTTTTCATATTTTTTATTTTCAAAATAAATATAGGAGAAGAAGGTTTAATAGATAGATGACAAAGGATGTTTAGAGCAATAAAAATACTCTGTGTGATACTATCATGATGGATACGTGTTATTACCCCTTTGTACAAATGTATAGAAGTACAATGCCAAGATCGAACCCTGATGTAATCAATGGCCTTTGAGTAATAATTCTGTGTCTGGATAGGTTCATTAACAGTAACAAATATACCACTGTGGTAAGAGATGTTGAGAGCTGGGGTGATTCCACATGTGTAGAGACTAGGGGTATATGTGAAATCTCCGTGCCTGTCTCAATTGTACTAGAAACTTAAAACTTAAAAGAAGTAATTTTTAAAAATACGTATACACTGTTATATTAATAGTGTAAATTTGTGTTTCCCTTAAGTCATCTTAAAAATACTCTGGGTTTTTTTTGTCTTATGATTTTTATAAAACCCCATCATGAATATTCTATAATTTTTTTTTTTACCATTACATAAAATATAATGGTAAAAATGTACTACAATTTACCTTTCCTTTCTAGTAGATGGGTACTATTTTTTGCAAATTATTTTTTTTAGCAACAGTAAATAATGTCTTCCTATACATATTTTCTTGCCCATAAAAGATTTTGTCTGATTTATTAACTTAATTTTATAAGTTTATGTATCATTATAGATATCAATGAAATTAGTATATCTTGAAGAATAGCATAAGAGTGATATATGTCTAAAGTGATTATCATTAATTATTTCACAGATATGTGTTCAAATAATTTTATTGGTGAGTATATGACAATAATACATGGGGTCTACAACTTTGAATGGAGACCTGAAAAAGACCCTCTTGAGAACCTGCTTAATTCTTAGGACTTTACTGTCTCAGTACTTTTAGCAAGGACAAAAGGACAAAAGATCTACCCGACAGCTCTGCTTATTATATTGCAAATACATATATTATGTACATAGTTAGATACAAAATTTTTTATAAGTATTTATGTCCCAGCAAAATTGCTGGCTCTCTTGCACTTTATAAAACTCAGAACTTTGGAATCAGGTTGGAAACTGCGGCTCTCATTTCTTGTTTTACATAGATTTTCACATAGTACTTGCTTTTCATCACGACAGCCATTAGAAACCAAAAATTGCTAAAATGGAGCATCATTAAAAATAATGGCCTAACAATATTGGAAATGTGAGTGACTCTGAGTGGGAGTCTCCTATTGTGCCAATCAACTGTCACTGTGGTTGTTGAAAATTTAAGATACCCTAATGTGTCCCTGTGAATTGTATAGATCCCCCAGGTGTTTGGAAACACTGGGCTCTGCGTTATCAAGCTCTTAAATCTATGCAGTTGTGCAAGAAAGCATTGATAATTGCTACTTTGTGCTGAATGTTTATTATCTAACAATTCTTTTGCACATGAATTTGGACTTTCATATCAACACTTCATGATGGTGATTTTCATCCTTACCATTCTGAAGAGAAATAAATCAAAGTGTTACAAAGCCGGTTATTACAGATCTAGGTATTTGAAACAGTGAGTGTCCTGACCTTTCCTGTTACACCATGACTCCCTTCACTAACAGAGGGCTAATTCACAAGCAAGACAAGAAGCAACAGGAACTGTTACTGAAAACTCTTAACCGATGAGAACCTACTAATTAAAGCCCATTTGTAGATAGAATATAAAAATTTTAGCTATTTTGTGAAGCTATCAGTTTCTCACCACTATACAAAAGGGACATTTTAAAAGTGAGTGCCGTGCCTCATTGTCTAAGGTCTCTGATGGTGTAGAACAGAGGTAGACACTGTTTCATCATAGTCTTCAATGAGATAGAAAATAATTGTCACTAGAAAGCCTTTTGTATATAAGAATATGGCATAAAATCTCATGGAAAAATAATCTTCTGACCCCTCTGTTCATTGTATTTCTACTTACTGCAGCTTCTTATATTACTACATATTGAGCACTATGCCAGTATGTCCAATTGATTACATGGATAATCAAACCATTTTTAAAGTACTTCACTTGTCTCCCTATCAGATAGGCTTATCTTATAAAGCATTGCATAGTTCTCTAACAGAAGTATGGCCAAATAAATACCAAGAAAAAGAAAAGAAAAATAGCAAAAGCATTCTATATCCAATGTCTATGCCAAGCAGTAAACTTGGATTATCCTATTTCAAACGAACACACAAAGAATATAATGATATAGGTAATATATGCAAAGTCACAAGGCACATAAATAGTAGACTCAGGACTCAAAGTCATGTTTTTCACACCAAACTTTAAGGCAATAGCTGTCTTGTCATTTCATACTTTAAAATCTTCTTTAACTCACACAGTTTTTCAATAGATTTTTAGATTGATTTTTGTTGGATAAATTATACATCAGATTACATAAATATTTTAATTGCTTTATGTCCATGAGTGATAATATCAGACGCAAATATTTATATTCAAATCCATTCTTAACAGTTTCTTTCTCCTCTCACTGCATGTAGGAGGCTGCTTGTAAAACATGCCAAGCTTGCTATTTAAAAAGAAAAAAGAAATTCACACTATTTTGACAATTTATAGACATAATTCCCGATATGTATATTTGGCCAAGGCCTGCACATACAACTGATTAAGCTGCCATTTTAATTTAATCAGTCAAAAATTAGTCATATTTATAACTAGAGAATATTATATAACTTCACAGCAATAACATGTATAATTAAACTCCCTTTACATCCCTCTCTCTTATTTTGCTCACTCCTTTCAATGAACCAGTCCTGTTTTTCTTTACTTTTTTTCTTTTTTTTTTGTAGAGACAGACTCTCACTTTATCACCTTGGGTAGAGTGCTGTGGCATCACACAGCTCACAGCAACCTCCAACTCCTGGGCTTAGGCGAGTCTCTTGCCTCAGCCTCCCGAGTAGCTGGGACTACAGGTGCCCGCCACAACGCCCGGCTATTTTTCTGTTTTGCAGTTTGGGCGAGGCTGGGTTTGAACCCGCCACCTTCAGCATGTGGGGCCAGCGCCCTACTCGATGAGCCACAGGCGCCGCCGAACCAGTCCTGTTTTTCAGCTGCTAGACAGAAACAACCATCTTAAAGGTCTTCAGTGGCTTTTCAAAACTAAATTAATAATATTTTCAGCCTTTGATGTGCTTGACATAGTTCCAATTTTAGAATCCCTAGCTGCTCCATAAATTTGTTTCCTAAGTTTTAACCTTAAAACCAAGCCGTAAAGATTGATAGAAACCTCTACTGTATCATGTACAAACATCATAGGAATAATTATTCTTTAAGTCATTTATATGTGTATTTGTTTAATTTTATCTATTAGATGTTAACCCTCTGAGACTAGAGAATCTAATTTTTTTGTAACTCAACAATAATAACAATTGGATAAGCACTTGTTGAAATAATTAACAACTTGAGACAAAATAAAATCTCTGTAGAATTTGACATTATTGCTCATACCTCCTTATAATTCTACCATTAATTTCTCCTGCGATAACCCATTCTTTTGGTTCCTTACCTAGTATGTTTATTATTTCTTTCTTTTTAAAATCCATTATATTTTTCCTTTACACATATTTTGATCATATTATCATTAAAATGTATGGTTTTCTCTGTCATTCTATAGACTTTTCATTTTAGAAATCCTATCCCTGTTTTTTTACATGTGCTATTTTACAAATTTTAGTCCAATTCTCTCTCTTGTAACTGACAACTATCTTATTTTTTGAATATTGATAATATAAATTTCTATTTCTTTACCTACATTACTCAGTCACAGAAAAAGAATACATTGTTCTTACATTTATCAGCTGCTATAAAAGTTGAGTTCATCAAAATAAAATTTGGTTGACTGGATGCTGGATTTTATTAAGGCAGGAGTGTTTGTTTAAAGGATACAAATTACAGCTGATGGGAGTGTTCTATAGTACTGCAGCATGAAGGTTATAATTACTAATAATTTATTATATATTTTTGAATATTTAGAAGAGAAGATTTTAAATTTTCTCAGGATGTAGAAATGATAAAGTTTGCAGCATCATAAGTTGATTACTCCAAGTTGATCACTACACATTGTATACATGAATCAAAATATCACTCTATACTCCACAAATATGGATAATTACTATGTACCAAGAAAAGTCAAAATAAAAAGTAAAATAAAATAAAATATGCCAGTAGTATATCTATGAAATAGTGGACAAGAATGATTGTGGCAGGAGAGTGTAATAAAACCCATCTCAGTAGGACACAATATATTTCTTACTACAATTCATAAAATCAATACAAGTGGATACATTGTCAGATAAAATTCTAGAAAATTTCACTCATTACTGTTGTTGGAAAGAATTAGGTTGAGAGAGCATAGAGGTTATTTGGGGTGGAGACTAAGAAGATGGCTTAAAAGCAGATACACTCATGACTAATTTATGTCCTACGAGATACAAGAGCAACTACTTATATCAGCATGTTTATTTTCCTGTCTGAAAAGAAATTTAGAGAGGAAAAGTTAAAGAAAATTTCCAGAAATTAACAAGGATTTAGAATAATAGAGGAATTAAGTGAAATAACACAAGATTCTCTAAGGAAGGCCAGAAAAAACAAAGAATAGGATGAATACGATGGGGTTCCAGGAAGATTCTACTATCTTGACTGTAATTGAAATAGGTACTTCCCTTATCACTGATTTTAGGGTTAATACAAAAAAAATTTATTTCTGCTGACTGAAATACAGTGTATATCTACAAACATATAAATATATACCCTTCCATACATATTCATATACTATTTAGTAAATCATAGTTATATGACAATGATATAACATATTTAATAAATCATAGTTAATGACAATAACACAAACATTTCCACAATTTTAAAATATATCTTAGTTGAATAGAAGTAAGTGGAAAGAAAGTGAATAAAATGGCACAAATTAACCTATTAGATGCCAAATATTCTGAAATAGAAGGCCAGAAGTTATCCACCATTATTACCATTTTAAATCCATCTGAATAGATAAAGAGACTTTAATAAAACAGCATCAACAGAAAGAGTCCAAAACTACCATAATGATTTTAATATTTTAGAAACTATAACAAAAATTAAAATGTGGAATCAGTTTTTACCCAACATAAGAACTAAATATTGTATATGATAATTAATAATATTTTCTGTTTATGAACTATACTCTCATTATTTGTTAGGGAGTTAATTTGGGATCATTTCCATTGGTGCATTTCTTTTTTTTTTTTTTGCCGTTTTTGGCTAGGGCTTGGTTTGAACCCATCACCCCCACATATGGGGCCTGTGCTCTACTTTGAGCCACAGGCACCGCCCCATTGGTGCATATTTTGACAATACCTATGTGTTAACATTTTCATCTAAGTCCTTTTAATTAGGAGAATATCCCGTATATGTCTATGAAAGTATTCTGGATTAGAAATAGATCCATTGTTACTTCACAGTATACAAGTGTGCTGATAGCATCTTCTCCACTGCCTAGTATTGGGATGACACAAAATGAGTCAGGTCAAATATTCCATATCAGTGGTATAGCTGCTCTATAGGTGATAGTTGAGAGAAAATAATTTTTGCTCCTTTTTTAAAAAGGTGATGGAGTTGCAATTTCCACAGAAGTCTTCTTCATGAACTCTTTCCCCAGACTGATAAATTCTAGTGTTTTCATTACTTTCTTCATGGATTTTTATTGTTTCATGCCTAAAATTAAAATCTTTTATCCGTCTTGAATTAAATTTTGTAAGTAGTTAAAAATGTGGATCCAGTTTCAGTCTTTTACCTGTGTTTACCTAGTACCACTTATTGAATAGAGATTCTTTTCCCCAGTGTATGTTCTTGTTGGATTTATCAAAGATCAGGTGGCTTTATCTCAGCGTTTTTTATTCAGTTCCAAATGTCTATGTCTCTATTTTTGTTCAAATACCATGCTTTTTTGATCACTATGGCATTGTAGTATAGCCTAAATTCTGGTAAAGTGATGTTCCAGCTTTGTTTTCGTTACTAATAATTGCCTTGACTGTACATGTTTTTTTCTGGTTTTATACAAAATGCAGTATTATTTTTTCTAAATCTTCAAAATATGGTGATGGTATTTTGACGAATATTACATTGATTCTGTAGATTGCTTTGGAAAATAGACATTTTCACAATATTGATTCTTCCCAGCTATGAGCATGGTATGTTCTTCCATTTGTTAATATCTTCTGCTATTTCCTTTCTTAGGGTTTCATAATTATCTTTGTAGAGATCCTTCACTTTTGTTGGGTATATTCCTAGGTATTTCTTTTTTTGTTTTTCAAAGCTACAGTGAAGAAAAAATTGTGTCGATTAGATTCTCAATGTGGCTGTTTTTGGCATATACAAAGGCTACTGCTTTGTGGATATTTATTTTATATCCTGAAATATCACTGTTTTTGTTTTTTTTAAGTATCAATTCCAGGAATATTATGGTTGAGTCTCTAGTGTTTTTTTAAGTACAAGATCATATCATTGACAGAGAGCAAGAGGCTGACCTCCTCTGCCCTCATTTGGATGCCTGTTATTCCCTTCTATTGTCTTATTATAGGCTAGAACTTCCAGCACTATGCTGAATAGCAGTGGTGATAGAGGACAACCTTGTCTGGTTCCAGCAGTAAGTGGAAAAGCTTTCAGTTTTACACTATTCAGTATAATATTCTCTGTGGGTTTGTCATTGATGGGGTCAATCACTTTAAGAAATGTGCCACCTATGCTTATATTCTTAAGTGTTCTAATTAGAAAAGGATGCTGAATTTTATCCAATGCTTTGTCTACATCTATTGAAAGGATCACATGATCTACATTTTCTGCTTCTTTTGATATGGGGTGAATTACATTTATGGACTTACATATGTTAAACCAGTCTTACATCCCTGGAATGAAACCTACTTGATCCCAATGTATGATTTTTTAATGTGTACCTGTAATCTGTTGGCTAGGATTTTAGTGAGAAATTTTGCATCTATATTCATTAGTGAAATTGGTCTTATGCGCTCCTTTTCAGTTGGGTCTTTTCCTGGTTTTGGTATCAGTGTGATGTTTGCCTCATAGAACATGTTGGAGGAGAGTCTTTCCTTCTCATTTTTTTAGAATAATTCTGCAGCATGAGTGTAAGCTCTTACTTGACGGATTAAAATAATTCTGGTGTGAAGCTAAATAAACAAATTGGACTTAATTAAACTGAATAGTTTCTGTATACCTAAGGAGACAACAACCAAAGCAAACAGACAATAGTCAGAATAGGAAAAGATACTTGCATCTTATGAACTAGACAACAGCTTGGTCACTAGGATCTACAGAGAACTCAAATTAATCAAGCAAAAAAGGAGTCAACAATCCCATTTATCACTGGGCAAGAGACATGAATAGAATTTTCTCTGAAGAAGATAGAAAAATGAGTAACAACCTTTTGAAAAATGTTAATTGTCCCTGATCATCAGAGAAATTCAAATCAAAACTATCCTGAGATACCACCTAACCCCAGTGAGAATGGCTCACATTACAAAGTGTCAAAGCTGCAGATGCTGTGTGCATGTGGAGGAAAGGGAACACTTTTACACTATTAGTTAGACTGCAAATTACTACAACCTTTTTGGAAGGAAGTATGGAGAATTCTCAAAGAACTCAAACTAGACCTCCCATTTGATTCTACAATCCTATTACTAGGCATAAAAATTCCTTTTAACATAAGGACATTTACACTAGAACTGTTTATTGCAGCTCAATTTATAATTGCCAAAATGTGGAAATATCCTAAATGCCCACCAACCCAGGAATGGATTAGTAAACTGTGGTATTTATATACCATGGAATATTATTCAGCCATCAAAAAGGATCGAGACTTTACCTGGATTAACCTGCATGGAAGTGGAACACATTCTTCTAGTAAAGCATCACAAAAATGGAGAAGCAAGCATACAGTGTACACAATTCTAATATGAAGGCAGTAGATGAGCTAACACAAGGGGTGGAGGAGGGGAATGAGGGAGCAAGGAGAAAAGAGGAAGGAGTATGGGAGGGTCAGGGTGTACTGCACACTTCTTGAGGGCAGGACACAATTAGAAAAGGCACTTTATCTAACAACTTCAATCAGTGTAAACTAATTCTTTGTATCCTCAATCAATCCCAAACAATTAAAAAATATAAATAAAAATAAAAAGGTGATGGAGGGAGGCATTTCTTTGCACAATTAAACAAGTCTTATTGGATACATTAAACCCCTGAATACTTTTTGGTGTGTAAATACAATCTTCAGTCTCACCAGGAGAGAGATAGCTCAAGTCTCCCTTTTTAAAATCTAGAGATACCTCCAAGTTCTGGGACTTCATGCTTTTGACATGTAAATTCCAAAGAAAACAACTCTCTGTGTCTCTTACCCTCTAGGACTAACTTAAAGACCTCCCCTGAGCTATAATTGTTTGTCTTTCTCAAAGAGTAAGGAGCATTTTATTATTCCTTCAAATCATTAGAGCAATTAAATAGACAAATGGCTACAGAGCAAATGCTCTAGCTCGGTGAGAGTCTCAGAAGGCTAGAGCTTTTGCAGAAGTACTGAGAGATGTAGGAAATTTTATTTTCCTACTTATGGAATTAGAAATTCAATGATATTTTTAATCAAGGATGCTAAAACCTGTGTCAGGGATACACTTGCCAAGTATACTTTATAATATAGCTACAAGTCTGACATCATGCTATTGGTTGTAATCGCAAAAGGAGGATTGTAGTTTTCAAAATATGAGAAGACTAAATATATTCTCCTCCATTTCCAGGTTAGTACTTTTCTAAGCACCAGACTTTAAGGATGACACGAATTTTATTCACTTTTCTATGACAATATAGTAGATCTTCTCCCGTATATACCCACTTCTTCTGACTTAAAGAAAATCACCTACCTTTGGAATTCTCAGAAAATGAAATCACCTTTTTTTGTTCTTCGTTTCAAGCCATGCCCACCATATGTGAGTAGATTTGGCTTTACTTGATTTCTGATATGGAGATGCTTTCTAATTTTTTATCGTAAAGGCACATCCTTCATATATATAATTCAGAGTTGAATTTTAAAATATAATTAATGAGAATACTGAACTGCTTCATCTTTTTATCTCTTTAATCTTATTTAATAACATTTCACCCTTTCTAACAGCAACTTCTATTTTATTCAATATCTTCAAACTCAAATTAGAAAGAGAAAACTTTGATGTTAGGTTTCTTTTGATAGAAGATCAGTGAGTATGAACTTGTCTGTATACTTTTCATTGCAGGCTGAAACACTATTTCATTTGCATTTTATTGTTATGTGACCTAAACAAGTTTTCCTGCAAGGACAACAACCTGACGGTGACATAGATACTTTATTGAACCCCAGCTTTTTGTTGTTTGCAACTTCATAAATAATATTTTTTCAGTCCAGGAATGTTTGTTTGGCTTCTTGTTCTATCTTTTTTTTTTTTTATTTCTACTGATATTTGACAGTTCTCTGCTGAGATTTTTATTTACTGCAACTATGTTTCTTTTTGTTTGTTTGTTTTTTGTTTTTTTTGCAACTATGTTTCATTAAGGATAATTACAAGTTCTTTAAGATGTTTCTAAAGTCAACATCTTATTTATTTCCATTTTGGACTCAGTTATAATTCTTCCCATGGGGATGTGTCACAGTTTTTCTTCATACTTCAGTTAATGTTTTATTGTATTCTTGAAGCTAAGATGATAAGTTGTGCGTAATCTGGTTTTATTCTAGTAAGTACTTTCTTAATTTTGCCAAAAAATATTTATCTCTGTTCAAATTGCAAAACGCTTCTTAAATGGCAACTCAGTTCTCCTCTTACATCTTGTTCTTTTAACTAGGCTAATTTGAATCTAATTCACCCACGTATGGCTCAAGATTCAGTCAAAACGTGAATAGGGTTTTAGCCTTCATATGAAAGCTATAAATTAGCTTCATATTAGGGCTGAGTACATTGGATACTTTTTTTCTTCCATTCTTGAGATACTTTGCTAAGAAGAATATGTTCCAGCAGGGATAGGGGAAAGGGAGGGGAGGGGTGGGGGGAGGATGGGTAGAGGGAGGGCAATTAGTGGGAACACACCTACGGTGCATCTTAGCAGGGTACTGGCGAAACTTATTAAAGGTAGATTATTAATGTCTTTATATAGTGATCAAGGAAATGCCATGAAGGATATCTGTAACAGTATGATCAAAATATTTCTGAATGTATATGAATCGTGCCCTGTGATTGCACCAATGTACAT
>CAUYON010052421.1:0-10408 GCA_963573935.1 Arctocebus calabarensis
TTATTGAATCATAATTCTGTACATTGGTGCAATCATAGGGCATGATTCATATACATTCAGAAATGTTTTCATCGTACTGTTACAGATAGCCTTCATGGCATTTTCTTGATCACTATATAAAGACATTGATACTCTACATTGTTCTTGCTTTTTTGGTATTAATCTAGCAATTTTAGCATTTCATTTATCTCTTCCTTTGGTTTTTAATGATACCTCTTTGTCTTGTGTTTTTCAGCTTGCTCTAGCAATTACAGCCAGGGGTGTACAACCTGCAGCCTTCATGCAAATTATTAGAAGACTGCTTTCCTTATATGTGGTGTTGGAAATTGTGAAAAATATTCAGGACCTTTTTTTTTTGCTCATCAACTTTTGGTAGCGTTTGTGTATTTAATGTGTGACCCAAGACAACTCTTATTTTTTCAAGGTGCGGCAGACAAGGAAAAAGGTTGGACACACCTGGACCATCAGTCTTTAACATAGAACACCTGCTTTGAATTAATACTATTCCACTTCATATTTAATGTAAACATTTTAGGACAATATATTTCTTTTCTTTTGCTATTATTGACATACCTTTTACATCTATATATATTTGAATTGTCAAATTAAATTAGTGTTTTTCAGATAATTACCTTCCTTTCATAGTAATTAAAAATGGAATAAAAGTCATTAAAAAATTATTTGTATGCCTAGCAGTTTTGTGTTGAGCCATATTAAAACCTGGGGCAATGAGGAAAAAAAAAACAATAATCCTCCCTATTTAAAATTTTTTAATTTTGGTCACCATGGATGTTTTGTATTAATTTTGAATTTTTAAGAGGCTGCATTAACATTTATCTTTATTACTGAGTTTTGGGGGCCGACTCTCAAAATTTCACCTGAGACTAGTTCTTCACTTGCTTTGCCCTGGTCCCAGCCTCAATCATTATTTTCTTAATTGTGCAATGGACATTATAAATGATATATTTTGAGAGTCTGCATTAGAGGGTCTCCTATCAAAGAATGCTGAGGTTTTTCAGTTCATTTCACAGAGGCTCACCCTGCCCCTTCTGAGGTTTGATCTCAAGCTGTTATGGTGGTCCTAGAGTAGGTCCTTACTTCAAAGGCATTGCATGTACGTCCTTACTTCAAAGGCACTGCATGTCTGTTGTCCGTGCCGAATGCTCTGTGTTTAGCAAGGGCTCTCCACTCTCACTGGTGTGGTTGCAGCCTCCACCATACCTACCCGACCTCCAATATTCACATTCGTTCCTGTTCCTGGGCTCGAGGAGACTTGCACTGATCGTTCACGGGTTTGTATTAGCCACAGACTTGAGGGGCCCCCACAGAAATGTGGCTCCTTTCCATCCTACTCGACTCAGTCTCAGAATTACAGCTGCCTTTGCCTCAAAGGTCTTCATTTCCTCTTCTTGGCTCCTGTTTCTAGTGTAGGAAACATGCAAGAAATTTTTGGAAAGTGCCCCAGACAGAAAGCTGGGTGAGTATCAAGGTTGCCATGTGATTCAAGGCACCCTCTTGCTGTATTCATGTGGGACTCAGTAGAGAGATGAACACAGATCAGCCAAGTCTGTGCCCCTGGAGGCAGCTTAACAACCAATGTTGGGAAATCCCACAACACCCAGTTCTCCCTTTTTCTCTAAAATTCTTTAATGCCTTTCTTCCTTCTTCTTTTGCTATAATTGATGTCTTCCATTTTTCTTTCTCCCTTTCCTCAGCTAGTTCAGTTTACTGTGTTCACTGTCCTGGACTGCACTGAGCAATAGAAGACTCAGGGAATGGATTCTCATAACAGTTTCTTAGAGTGCATTTGTGCAGTACTCAAAATTTTGCAAAATGCTTATGTGTTATCTCATTGAACTTCTCACAAGCAGAGTGAATATTGTTATTCAGTTTAATAGATTAGGCTCAGAGGCATGAATAGTTCATAAAGCTGGTGGGTATTCAGCTAGGGATTAAACTCTAGTCTCCTCATTAAAAATTTGGTATGCATTCAATTATATTCCATGACAGTTATCATCATAATAATCATTCTTTTATATTTGTCAAATTGGCATATTCGTCAAACACATTTTAGATTATAAAATACTTTCACATTTTCTCATTTTTATTTATTTTAAATATACTGTGTTAAATAATGCCCTCTTCATTTCTCATCCTGGTCAGCTTAGCAACCTGTCTTATCATTCTGTCTCCAGTTTTAGCACACAGGCATGCCCCCCCACACACACCATCCTCCTCAACAACGGAGTATTCCCGCCTCTGTCTACTTAAGCGATAAAACCATAGTAACAGCCTGAGAAGCTTTTGCAGCCAGCGTGGTTTCTAAATACCATAACCTATGAAAGAGAAACTGGGATCTTGGAAGAAATGGTTTATTGAAGAACTGAGATGAGGAAAGCACAAAGGGAATATGTATGAGAGGCCCTGTGCAGGAAAACAAGGAAATACTCAAAGACTGATGGGCACAATGCCAATAGGACCCAGGAGCCAGTTTGAGGCGGAGCCTGCTTGACAAATTTCAGACAATTTGAGAATTAATTCACAAAAGAATTTGATAAAAAATAATAACATATTAAGTGAAAAATCATTAATCCATAACGACATTCAAAAATAAAGAAAAAAAGCAAATTTGCCAGAGAATTATAGTGATTTTCTATTCCCAAAATCGGTAAAAGGAAAGCATCAGCATTTATATGGCCATCGTTTAAGGAACTATTTTCCGTTAATATGGGAAAGCTCTTTTACCAAAACATACCAGCTAATAAACAAAAACAGAATGATAAAATTGGAGAACTATTAATAAAAATTAGTATAATTTCATAATATCAAAGTATGCTCCTTCAGTAAGAGGAGACCTAGGTGTCACCTTATTACCCGAGCAATCATCTGAGCCTCACTTACAGTGGTACAAGTTATTGATGTGAGCTAACATGAGGGCCACAACACCAACCACAGAGAACATGTACCAAAAAATATTTAACCTGAATAGACTCAAGTCTTGAGACTAATTTTCCTGGTTATGGGAAATTCAGAAGATAGTGCAAGAAGAGGTATTAATGCCACCAGAAACAGTCTAAAAATCTAATATGTAGGGATTCTACAAAAAATGGTCTGATTTTATTACAAAAAGCAAAGACGTGAATGAAAACAAGGAAAGCTCACTGCTTCAATGAGATGAAAGATATAGGATATTATGAAATTAAACAACTATAAAAGGACATAGTTGAAAAACTAAAAAGAATGTGAATACGGATTAATTTATATTAGAAAATGATGGTCACATTTTTATTTTTAGGTGTGACAATGGTGCTGTGGTTATGTAAGAAGATGTTCTCATTTGGGGATAATGCCTAAAGGGTAAAGAGATATCTTCCCAGTATCTTCAATGCACACACACAACCACTGCACATGAGCCTTTGAACAAGCCGAGTCCCACCAGGCTGACTTGCATCCTCTGTTCTGTACAGAAAGGGCCCTCCTGCCCTTTTCACGTATTCTTCCATTATATGTAGATGGGGTGGCCTCGTCCTTCTGCACTGTGCCCATCTTTGAAGACCCTGCCCAAAGCCTCCTGTGATGTTAGTCCTGCCTCCCCAGGGAATGCTGCTGCTCCTTGTTCTGTGGTCCCAACATGCATTGGTCATGTTTTGTCACAGGATGTACGACACTGGGAACTCCTTCCGAATAGGTGATATGTCTCTTTACCTGCACAGTCTGTCTCCAGCAGAGTCCTTAGCACTCAGTATGTTTGTGGTAATTGTAACATGATCAAGTGCATCAACAAGCAGATGCATGATGGGATCAGAGCTCTGGAAGTTTACATGGCATCCCAAAAATAACATAGCAAGTTGAGGGTGGATACTCCAACTCTGAGCTCTAGGCTCTGGGCTTCTGACGATGGTAGCTGATACAAACCATGTGCAGTACCCACCACGCCGTCACATCCTTCTCGGCACATAGGAATTTGCATTTCCCAGGCTCACTGTCGCTGTGCTGGACTTGTCTAACTGGCTTGATGTGACGAAAGCCTCTTCTAGGCCTACTTCTTAAAAATATTTTCCACAGTTCTTTCTGTTCCTACTTTAGTGATCTTGGAGATCATGCTTTAGGTGGGATAATTTCAAGAGAGAGGAGGGCCTCCCACATACAGCTGACTTGAATGAGAAATGAGCCTTTCTGTTGTTAAGCCTCTGAGATCGGGGTTGGTCTGTCCCCGTGGTGTTGTTGCTGTATTGTGATTAACAACTACCCTGTGGTGTTCCCTTTAATGCAGCTATTGGGAGACACTATTCAACTGCCAAAAATGAGGAAGCCCACGTACTTCTATGTGGACGACTGTGGGGCAAATGTGTGGGTGAGCTGGGGAAAGAGGAACTGCTGGCGGCGAGATGATGGTGTTCCCTTAGGACTGGGCACAGAGGTGCAGTGACTGCAGGTTGGAAAGTGCCCAAGACAAATTATAAGTCATGGCAAGCAGAGGTCCTCTGAGAATGCGTGTTTCTGCCGGCTTCCATCCTTCCCCTTTCATCCATACAGCATGTTGAATGTTGTCCTAAAATGAGCCCAGAAAGTCTTGAGCATGACATACAGGGCCAAGGTGCTGTGAGAGAGAAAGCTTCTTTCTTTGTTTCCTGGGGACATTTAGATCACGATGACTGATAATTTCCAGAAAACTCAGTAACTGCTTACTACTCACCATGTGTCAAATATAAGCCCAAAGGATTAAACTAACACAAAGTGAAGGATTTAAAGGAAAAGAAGGGGAATTAAATGTCAACTCAGATAGTGTAGAGAAGGAAATGTAGTTAGCTTTTCTTACAAGGAAAATAATACTCCCTATTTATGAAGTAGATGCATTTTCAGTTACCATGGAAACAGTATCTAAAAATTAATAAAAATTAAGTAAATAGGCGGATGGTGAGAACCAGGTGTCTCACTGTTGGAGACAGGATGGAAGGTAATAGGGTAGGGTTCAAGGGATCAATATGAACTCACGTTAAACCTAGCTGAGGCACAGACGGTCACCTACAGAAATAGGTGTGGACATGCATATTACAAGCTGAGGGGAAACTTGCCCTTTGCCCTAAAAGTTCACTGAAAGATCAGTTTACAATTAAGGCAAATAAGAGAAAGGATTTATTTACCATGCTCATGGAGATTAAATGATCCCCCCTCAGGGCTGGGAAGCCCCCCCTTCATTTTCTAGGCCTGGGTGAGCTCAGAAATCAGTCTCATGGCAGATCCCGTCTTTAGGAATAAACAGGTGCTTTCTAGGGTACATCGTCTGGGCTTCAGCAAGGTCCTTAAAAGCAGCCTGATGAGTTTGGGGTGTTTCCTCCTGGAGTAGAGAGCATACATCCTACTCCCTCACCTGGAGCAAGAACCGCAAATACCACATTCCTTTGATACTTTTAGAATTATTTTCTGCCCATGGATCTCTGGCCAATTGTGACATACGAGATAGGACAAGCAGCATTTAACACCCTAGACAGAAGACAGGCCCCTGTAAAATGCATGTGTAGAGATATCAGAATTCCATTGCAAAATTGGGGAATCATTGTGTGACTTTTTTTGCCAGAATTTCTCTCTACCAAGTCCTTGATCTCAGGGATTGGAAGAACGAACACATGGACCACACGAGTAAGTGACTTGAGAGAGAGATCCATGGGCAGGTTTCCATGGAGGTGTTCCTCCATCTCCACTGCCAGAGGTCCTTTGTTTACTAATCTATCAACCTTTCTGTCAATCTTTCCCTCGGTGAACTCTGTCCTGTCACTTACTCATGTGGTCCATGTGTTCGTTCTTCCCATCTCTGAGATCAAGGACTTGGTAGAGAGAAATTCTGGCAAAAAAGTCACAGAATGATTCCCCAATTTTCCAATGGAATTCTGACATCTCTACACATGCATTTTACAGGGGCCATGGGGTGGGTAGATTCCACTGCAGGTTGGAGGATTCTGTGGGCGAGGGTCTTTTCAGAATGAACCTTTGGGGTGGGGCTCGCTGGACCTTTGTGGCCTTTCATTCCAGGAGGGGCGAGGGAAGGGTTTGTGTGAGCCACATTAGCCTCCTGACAACAAATATTACGTTTTTGTAGTCCACTTCAAGTGATTATTGATAGAGATGAATTAATATCTGTCATGTTTATAGCACTTTTAGGCTTGTTACATTTTCTCTCTGACTGCTTTCTACTTCTTTAATTGAACATTTTATATAATGTTATTTTGTCTCCTTTCTTAACGTAATTACACTTTTAAAAACTCAGCAGTTGCTGTAGTTTTAAGTAATCTAAATTTTCCTTCAAATGCAGCTTCTCATGTACAGTTATAATCTTAAAACAGACTATTTCCAATTCTTCTCTTCCATCCTTACGCTATTGTTATGATTCTTTTCGCTTATCTATGTGTTATATACCCAGCACTTTGTAACTATCATTACTTTAGCAGTTGTCTTTATTTTACTTTCATTTATTCCTTCTCTATTATAACTTTTGGTAGGTGGGTCTGAGTTTCTGACTTATATTATTTTCCTTCTGCCTAAAGAATTCTTTTAACATTTCTTGCAGGGTAAGTTTGCTGGCAAGAAATTTCATTATTTTTTATTTGCCTGCAAAGTCTTTCTTTTTCATATTTGAAGGATCATTTTTATAAATATAGAATTATAGTTTAGGGAGTTAGTTGTTTTTTTTTTTTTTTTAACAATTTAACCATTTTGCTCCAGTCTCTTCCTATTTTCGTGGCTCCTAATCCCAGGTCAACTATAATTCTTACCTTTGTTCCACTATAAATAAGTTGTTATTTTCCTTCTCTGACTTCTGTGAGGATTTTCTCTTTGTCTTTGCTTTTTTGCAGTTTGTACATGATATGCTTCGATGTATCTTTTCCTTGGAATTTGTCCTGCTTTGTATTTCTCTGAGCTTCCTAGATATGTGGTTGACATCTATCATTAATATGTATTTGGAAACTTCTTGGCCCTTCTTCCTTCAGGTATTTCTTCTACTTCACTGTCTCTTTGTCTTACATCTGATAATCAAAAACATATATATTACACATTTTGAAATGGTCACAAGGTTCTTGAATATTTCCTTCTATTTATCATTGTTGTTTTCCTTTGTTCTTGTTTGTTTGTTTTTGTAGAGACAGAGTGTCACTTTATCACTTTATTGCCCTCAGTAGAGTGCGGTAGCATCACACAGCTCACAGCACCCTCCAACTCCTGGATTTAGGTGATTCTCTTGCCTCAGCCTCCCAAGTAGCTGGGACCACAGGCGCCCTCCACAAAGCCCGGCTTTTTTTTTGTTGCAGGTGGGCCAGGGCTGGGTTTGAACCCGCCACCCTCGGTACATGAGGCCAGTGCCTTACAGACTGAGCCACAGGTGCCACCCTCTTTTCCTTAAAATTTTTTTTCTTCTTATATTTCATTCTGAGAAGTTTCTCTTACCTGTCTTCAAGTCCACAGATTTTCTCAGCTGGGTGTCCAGGCTAGCAACGAGTTTGAGTTTGTTTTTTTTTTAGATTTTGTATCTGAGATATGCAGCATTTGTCTTTCTGTGTTTACTTATTTCACTCAGGATAATATCCTCTAGGTTCACCTAAGTTGTCACAAATGGCAGGATTTCCTTCTTTTTATGAATTTCCTACTTTTTATAGTATTTCATTGCATATTATACACCCAATTGTCTTTATTCATTCATCTACTGATGGACACTTGTGTTATTTCCATATCTTGTCTCTTGTGAATTACACTGCAGAGAATGTGGTTGTGCAGATATCCCTTCATGCTGCTGATTTTCTTTCTTTTTGATATATACCCAGCAGTGAGATTGCTAGATCATATTCTCCATGGTGCTTTTCACAGTGGCTGTACTAATGAATGTTTCCATATAAAAGGATTCCCATATCTACAACAATACTTGTTACATTGTCTTTTTGATAAAAACCATTTTAACAGGTGCAAGGTTATATCTCATTGCAGTTTGGAGTTGCAATTCCCTGATAACTAATGATGTTGAGCACCTTTTCATCTACCAGTTGGCCATTTGTATGTCTTTTTTTTTTTTTTTTTTTTGAGAACTATACCTTCAGGTCCTTTGCCTATATTTTAATCAGATTATTCTTTTACTATTGAGTTTGTGAGTTCCTTAAATGTTTTGTATATTAACCCCTTATTAGATATATAGTTTGCAAATCTGTAGTTTGCCTTTTCACTCAGTTACTTGTTTTCTTTGCTGTGCAGAAGTCTTTCAGTTTGATGCTATCTCACTTGTCTATTTTTCCTTTTTTGGTTGACTGTGCTTTTCAGGTCATATCCAAGAAGTCATTGCCTAGATCAGTTCTTACTTTGAGTTTTTGTGTGAGGCCAAGTGTGAATTATAATTTTAAAGAGAAGTTGAAACAGGCAAAGTCAAGAACACAACTGCCATTTTAAACAGAGTTTTTCTCCCAGATTAACTTTTAAACCTCATGTGTGAACTACTCTGACACCTTTCACCTTCAGCTACTAGATTTTCTCTCTTTTCCCCTTTATTTCTGTTCACTGAAACATTTATCTATATTTACATGTTCCCTTTTCTCTCCTCCTATGACCCCCTGCCCCACTGAAAATGGCACCAGTAGCTGCTGTGTCCTGAAGCAGATTTTCTGAGAGGACCTGGCTTGCTGCTATATGGTACCTTCCCATTCTTCTCTGTCCTTATGCTGTTCACTTTCACTCCAGGGGATCCCTGGGCCTGGTTTCTTAGTTCTTCTTAACCTTCTCTGACCTACCTTCTCTTGGCACATCCCTCATGGCTGAGCTCCCTTAAAGACTCCCTGCTAAGCCTTTATTTCATGTTGTTGTGTGTTTGCACCTTGGAGACAGTGTCCATCCTGTCGCCCCTTTCTGCAGGTGACTCTTTTGCATTGAACTTGTCTGCAAGTTCCACCCTGTTCTAGTCTCCTTTCCCCCTGGGGACACAGGGAAACACTTCCCAGTCCCCATCCACTATTGACTAAGTGAGACCATCTGACTTGTCTCATCCAAAATAATGTCCTGCCGTGAGGATGACCAGGTTTCAACATCTGTCTGCCCTTTGATCACCAGGGTTGATTCAGCTGATCTGACTGACCAGATGGGCCTTCCCTTCCTCTCTCACCACTCCACGAGCTCCCCACCAGAAGCTGCATGATCAGTGAAGAGGAAGACCTTTCCCAGTAGACTGGACTTTTCCTTGGTCAAGGGTGTACCAGCAGCAGCACTCCCCTGCTAAAACCTCCAAACAAGATCTCAAAGTAATGTGAGCAAAAGTGACATGTTTTCACTATTGAGCCAAAGTACTGTAGAACCTCTGTAAGTTGACCACCCAGGGGACTGCAACAAACTGGCTAATACATGGAAGTGGTTAATATGAGGAACTAGGCCTACTATACATCATAATGCATGTATGTGGTGCATGTCGGGAAATCTGGGCAATTTAAGGAGGTGGTCAATGTAATGAGGTGGTCAGCTATGGAAGTTCTACTGTATTCAAAAGGGAAGGGGGTGGAGGGGATAAACAGAAGTCAGTTAATGGTTACAAAATACAATTATATAGAAGAAATGAATAAGTCCAAGTATCTGATACTACAGTAATATAGTAGTAGGATTGTAGCTAGTGATAATTTATTTCAAAATATCTAGAAGAGAAAACCTGTAACGTGTCCAACACACAAAAAAGATAAGTGTTTGAGGTGATTGATATGCTAATTACTCTGATTGCATCATCATACATTGTATACATATATCAAAATATCAAATGTTCCCCCCAAATATGTACAACTAAGATAGATGAAAAAAAAAATACTGAAACATAGGCTCAACACCTGTAAGCTCAGTGGCTAGGGCACCAACCACATGCACCGGGGCTGGCAGGTCCAAACCCAGCCTGGGCCAACCAAACAACAATGACAGCTACAACAATAATAAAATCCTGAGACACTCAGTTATTTTTTAAATTTCAACATAGTTTCAGAATTTCAAAAAAGTTGTGAAGATAGTACAGAGGGTATCCATGCCCCCCATACTTGGGATACCCTGTTGTTAACATTTTACATCATTCTTATATTTTTGCCATAGCTAATGAACCAAATGTTGACATGTTATTATTAACTAAAGACCATACTTTATTCAAAATTTTTAGATTTCACTTAATGTCCTTTTTCTGTACAAGGATGTCATCCAGGATAAACATTACATTTCATCACTTTCTCCTTAAGCTCTCTTTTGCTCTGACAGTTTCTCAGACTTTGTAACTTTTTTTTAAAAATAATTTTATTGAATCATAATTATGTACATTGGTGCAATCACAGGGCACGATTCATATACATTCAGAAATATTTTGATCATACTGTTACAGATATCCTTCATGGCATTTCCTTGATCACTATATAAA
>CAUYON010052427.1:0-16717 GCA_963573935.1 Arctocebus calabarensis
AAACTGTGGTACATGTATACCATGGAATATTATGCAGCTTTAAAGAAAGATGGTGACTTTTCCTCTTTCATATTTACATGGATGGAGCTGGAACATGTTCTCCTTAGCAAAGTATCTCTAGAATGGAAGAAAAAGTATCCAATGTATACATCCCTAATATGAAGCAAATTTATATCTTTCAAGTGAAGCCTACAACCCAATTATTGCACAAGAAGATGGGGGGGAAAGGGGAGAGGGAGGGAAGGGGAGGGAGAGGGTGGGGGGAGAGAGGATAAAGGGTGAGATCACACTTGTGGTCCATATTTGAAGGGTCAGGAGAAAACTTCTAAATACGGATCAAAAATGTTTTCACGTAGTAAATGAGAAAATATCATGAATGGTATGTCAATCATGTTGATAAAAATATCTCAGATTGTATGTGAAGCCCGCACACTGTACTCCATGATTGAATTAATGTACACAGCTATGATTCAATTAAAAAAATAGCCAGCCATTGTGGGGGGTGCCTGCAGTCCCAGCTACTTGGGAGGCTGAGGCAAGAGAATCTGCCTCAGCTTCCCAAGAGTCTGAGGTTGCTGTGAGCTGTGACACCACAGCACTCTACTGAGGGTGACATAGTGAGACAAGAAAGAAAGAAAAGAAAGAAAGAAAGAAAGAAAGGGAAAATAAAAATAAATGATGTCCATGTAAACTGAAAGAAAGAAATAATAATGAGCAGAAATCAATAAAAATAGAAATAATGCAAACTGTAAAAAAAGAAATTAACAAAATAAAAGTTGCTTAAGTAAGTGAATAAAACCCAAAAGCCTCTGGATAGATAAAAGAGGAGGAACAGGTAATAAGAGAGATGAAAGAGACGGTGTCACGCAGAGTCTACTGACGTGGTAAAGATAATAAAGAAATACTGTGAATCATTTAATGTAAATAGTTTCAACAACTTCATAGAGATAAAAGGCATTAAAGAGTTATAAATTACCAAAAATGACACAAGAAGAAATGAAAAATTTAAATAGCCATATGTAAATGATAACAACAAAAAAAGTCAATTTATCTGAAAACTACAAATCCAAATGTCTTCACTGGTGAATTTTACCAAATAAATACAAAAGTATTTTACCAATACTTTTAAAGAAGTATTCTGGTCTTGCCCTTAGCATGGGCATTAAATTCTAAAGTCTGCATAGATCCTTGACTACAAGAAACCAAACCAGAGTAATTAAAAAAAAAATTACTAAAGGGATTTGGAGAAAACTTTCTATCCAGAAAGACTGTTGAGCCAGGTTTGGGAAGTGTGTGACTAAAAATGATGCCCGGCTCACTCCAGAGAGGCACTGTGGTCACTTTTCTGTGCCCAGATATTACCTCCTGTGGGGACACCACTGCAGCCCCACTGGCCTGTCATTATGTTACTGGTGCTTCAGAAAATAAAATATGGATAGTTTTGTTCCCACTACCTTCTGCAGAATAGATTCTTCCCAGTGCCCACTTTGTTGTTTCATTAAAGTGCAGTCCAAACACTCACATCCCCATGCTGTCTCTGCCAGGAAAAACAAAGAAGTGTCAGAACATTTTTACCTCTGTGTACACAGGCAGGCTTTAGCCTCATAAAAAGGGGGAAAGCCCACACATTGGAGGGGGCTCCCACGGTGGGGCCATCGTAATGGTGTAAGGCTGAGAATCCATGTGAGTTAAAAATGAAATTATGACTGATCAAAATTACCCTTAAAAATCCCTTAAATCAGGAGGTGCCTGTGGCTCAGTGAGTAGGGCGCTGGCCCCGTATACCGAGGGTGGTGGGTTCAAACCTGGCCCTGGCCAAACTGCAACAAAAAAATAGCCGGGCGTTGTGGCGGGCACCTGTAGTCCCAGCTACTCGGGAGGCTGAGGCAGGAGAATCGCCTAAGCCCAAGAGCTGGAGGTTGCTGTGAGCTGTGATGTCACAGCACTCTACTGAGGGTGGCAAAACAAAACTCTGTCTCTAAAAAAATCCCTTAAATCATCTATTTGCATATTCATGTACAGGTATGTCAATTTTCTTTCTTTCTTTTTTTGTAGTTTTTGGCCGGGGTTGGGTTTGAACCTGCCACCTCCAGCATATGAGGCCGGCACCTTACTCCTTCGAGCCACAGGCGCCACCCAGGTATGTCAATTTTCAATAAATCCAGCAGGGCCAGCCTTTTCTCTGGGACCTGATAAATCATTGCTGCGTAGTTGACTTGCCGTAAGAGACACAGAGAAGAAAATATTTATATTTATATACTGTCCACCCTAGGCTTCCACGAGGCTGACTGGTGGGATGCTCAGGTTACAACCAACTGAAAGAACCGACCACACCACCAGCCGCTTACTCTGTTTTTCCTCCTTCTCTTCCTCCTCCCCACCAACTGCCCAGACTTTTCTTCCCCTCCTCTGAAGCAAGGAATTGCAGCATTTTGTTCCTTATGTGATCGGACTGTTCTGCGGTAGCTCCCCGACAGCTGGGGGCAGAGATTTTATCCACACTTTCTTTGCATCGCTGTCTTACATCAAGTCTTAGAAGTTTTAGCAAATAAAAAAAAAATAAGTTGACCTTTTCCTTTTGCAGCTGAGCACAATGCAAGAGGAATAAGGCTTGTCAAGTGGGGGAGAAAGCTTGTCTAAGCCACACTCAGGTGTGGCCGTGGCCATCCGTGCTGGGACTCAGAGTGCCTGTTAAGGCATCTTTCTGTACGTAAGTTCTAACTTTCAAGAGTCCAGACTTGGCCATGGGGGCTGGCATCTCTCGGCGTGAAGATTTCTACAAAGCTATTGTTCTGAATCTGTTCTCTGCTTCCCAGCCCTGTGATAAGAATATCTTAGAAACTGGATTTTTCTATAAAAAACATTTCCCCATGTGGACTGTGTACATTCTGCCTCAAATTCTCCTTGGCAGTTTCACAGTTTAAAAATACTTAAGTTATCTCTTTAACTTTGTTTCTCCTCCTCGGTGTAAAACTTCACTTTTCCCTTGAGCCTTCTTGAGGAGCGCCCTCTGCTCCGTGGGAGCTGGAGGGGCCGTCCACTGCTCTCTTCCCCCCTACCCTCATCCCTGGACTTTCTCCATGCCTGTTTGCGCCGGCAGCATCTTTTGCAAACTCGGTGCTGGAATTTCATTCTCTTCAAACCGAATCCAAAGTGTGAAGAAAGACTTTAAACCACTTTCTTCATGCCCTTTACAAAACCTTAAATTAGATTCAGATATGAAAATCTGAAGTCTGAAACATCTGGATAATAACCCTTAGTTCTGCTTCCCTGGAAAACAGATACACCAGCTGGACCACAACTCCGTGAGGGCCTTCTGCGGGTTACATATGAAGAAATAGATGTATGTGGGATAACCCGAGGTTGACCTAAATAAATAATGGTTAGAAATTTCTGACACTACTGATTTTTTTCCCCTTGGGACTCAGGTGCGTAAGGTTGAGTTAATTGTGGCCCTCAGTTTATAGCCTATCGTCCCAATTGATCCATGTGACACCCTTGATTCTGATTTGCCTATTTGTTTATTCTCTTTTAACCCCATTCCCCTTCTTTCCTATAGGCAGCCATTGCAAAGGTTTAATGCACAACTGTTCATCAGTATGTGTTCTCGACAGGTGTGTGTTGCCAACCGCGTACATTTTAATCTATGTTAATGTGAAGCTCTATATTGCTGTATGAACATATGATCTATTGCTTTGAATCAGTACAAATTTCCACATGGTATGGACTTTCCCAGAGCTGGACATACAGACACCCAACTCCCACCCTAAACAACTCAGACTGTGATTAACAGCTGCACTGGGGTCTCTCTGAGAACGTTTTCGAGAGGTAAACCCGGTGGTAGGATTGCTGGGTCACAGAGCCCGGTGGTTGCAATGATGGTCCCCCAGACATCGTCTGTAGGACCAAGGGACCCCCCCAGCTCGTGCCAATGGCTCTCAATGGAGTACCCCTCCAGCCGGCTAAGAGTTTGCCTAACAGCCAGGGTCTTGCCTCTGGACAGCTCTGCAGGGACGCCCCAGCCCCAGAGCCCAGGCCTTTGTGTATTCTAGCCAGCCCCTTCCATGGACTCCACTCCTCTGAGCATGCTTCCCAGCAAACTTCCCGCATGAGCTGCTTACTCCGGAACAAAGCTGAGTCACGGCCTGTGTGTGTTTAATGTGACTCACTGGTCACAGTTGTCCCTCTGAGCAGATACACCAACAGGCCACAGTTCGTCTGTGAGGCTGTCCACCCACCCCCCACAGCACAGCAGACAGGATGGGGAGAGATGTATGTCCCTTCTCATCCCTGCAAACACTTGGGATTTTCTGGTAGTCCAGCTTTTTTTTTTTTTTTTTATATAGCATTTTATTGCCCTCGGTATAGTGCCGTGGCGTCACACAACTCACAGCAACCTCCACCTCCTGGGCTTAGGCGATTCTCTTGCCTCAGCCTCCCGAGTAGCTGGGCCTACAGGCGCCCGCCCCAACCCCTGGCTATTTTTCTGTGTTGCAGTTTGGCTGAGGCCGGGTTTGAACCCGCCACCTCCAATATATGGGGCTGGAGCCCCACTCAATGAGCCACAGGCGCCGCCCTAAAGTGGTATCATTTTTGTTTTAATGTGCAGTTCTCTAATTATTAATGATTTTCAGGCTTTCTATGTATAATTATTATCTTTGGACGTCCCACCCCCTTTTCTGAGTTGCAGTTTAACAAATTTTTTTAAATTCAGAATATTAGGGGGTACACAATTTTTTTTGCATACTTTATTTTTGTACAGATTGAGTCGAAGTTGTAAGTTTACCCTTCATGCAGACAGTGCACTGTGACTGATAGGTGTGGATTTACCTGCCCTTCCTTGGTCCTCCCCCACCCCCCGCTTGATTTTCATTGAAATTTACTTCCAGGCTTGGGGTCCAAAACACAGTGGTTACGGCACTGGCCACACACACGGAGGCTGGTGCCTTCAAACCCAACCCAGGGCAGCTAAAACAATGACAATTGCAACAAAAAATAGCTAGGCGTTGTGGTGGGTGCCTGTAGTCCCAGCTACATGGGAGGCTGAGGCAAGAGAATTGCTTAAGCCCAAGAGTTTGAGGTTGCTGTGAGCTGTGATTCCACAGCGCTCTACTGAGGGCAATAAAGTTTGAGGTTGCTGTGAGCTGTGATGCCACAGCACTCTACCAAGGGCAATAAAATTTGAGGTTGCTGTGAGCTGTGATGCTACAGCACTCTACTGAGGGTGATAAAGTGAGTAAAGGGGATGGTTAAACCCTCCCCTTCCAAACCATCCAAAAGATACTAACCTTTTTTATGGCTGAGTAGTACTCCACGATATGCACATACTGCATTTTATTAATCCGTTCATGGGTTAATGAACAACTTGGGTTGTTCCTTGCCTTTGTGATTGTGAATTGTGCTGCTATGACCTTCTGTCCTTTGGATATATACCCAGGAGTGGGATTAATGGATCAAATCGTAGGTCTACTTGAAGTTCGTTGAGCTATCTACAACTTCCAGTAGAGGTTGTACTACTTCCCACTCCCATCAACGCTGTATAGGAGGTCCTTTCTCTTTGAACCCATACCTCCATCTGTTGTTTAGGGAGTTTTTAATATGAGCCATTCTCATTGGAGTTAGGTGTTAACTTATTGTGGTTTTGATTTGCATTTCCCTAATGATTAGAGATGCTGAATATTTTTTCCCGAGTTAGTTGGCCATTGTTATATCTTCATTTGAAAAGTTTCTGTTCATGTCTTTTTCCCACTTTTTAATGAGGTTGTTTCTTGCTGATTTGCTTGAGTTCTTTGTGGATTCCCGTTATCAGCCCTTTATTAGATCTATGGCATGTGAATATTTTCTCCCGTTCTGTGGGCTGTCTATTTGCTCTTCTGATTGTACCCTTGGCTGTGCAGAAGCTTTTCCATTTTATCAGGTTCCATTTATTTATTTTTGTTGTTGCTACTGCAAAAGGCAATGCATCTTTGATTTGACCCTCAGCTTGACTACCGTTGATGTACATGAAAGCTATTAATTTGTGTGCATTGATTTTGTAACCTGGGACTTTGCTGAATTTATTTATGAGTTCCAGTACCCTTTTAGTTGAAACTTTGGGATTTTCTTATATAAGACCATGTTGTCATCAAAGAGCAATAGCTTTATTTATTCTTTCCCCATTTGGACCCATTTGATTTTGTTTTCTTGCCTGGTTGCCCTGGCGAGAATTTCCAGCACTACATTGAATAAAAGGAAAGTGGGAAACCTTGCCTGGTTCTGGTTGTAAGCAGGGATGCTTTCAATTTTTCTCCATCCAAATATGGCGTTGGCCGTGGGTTGCTCTGATTACTTTGGGGACCTTCTTCATGATTTCTCTGCCTAGGCCGATATCTGTAAGAGTTTTTCCAACATTGTCTTCTAAAATTCTTGCAGTTTCCTGCCCTTGTTTTCCCCAGTGTATGTTTTCATCTGTTTTGTCAAAAGTCAGATGGGAATGAGAGAATGACTTCATCTCTGGGTTCTCTGTTCTAATCCGTAAGTCTATGTCTCTGTTTTTGTGTTATTGTGCTGCTTTGGTGGCAATAGCCTTGTAGTATACCTTGAAGTCTGGTAATGATTTTTGTAGTTTGAAGTTCCACCTGCTTCCTGTTAAACTTGATTTTTCCCCACCTTTATTGAGATACCATTGACAAATAAAATAATTTTTTTATTCATTTAAACAGTTTTTCAGTTAGTTTGGGACTTCCCCATTCATGTATTTATTTGGTAGATGATCATGTCATCTGAAAATGACGATGGTTAAACCCTCCCCTTTCCAAACCATCCTCTGCTTACTTGGCTCTCTTTCAATGTCTGGCATTAGGGAAAACCCATACTGTATTATAAATATATTTTTTTCAATACCAAAATAAATAAATTGCCTTTTATTCTTAGCTTGCAAACAAGTTCGAGTTGCAACTAGGTGTTAAATCTTCCTTTAACTGAAGGTTGCAGAAGGAGAGTGCTGTGAATCCAGTGCATCCACATGCACCTTTCTGGCTGTTTTTGTGATTCCCCCCCAAAGTGTTCCCGTTCTGTTGACTGTTTGGCCCTGTCACTTCATGACGTCTAACCCCAGTGAGGAGTCGAGGCCTTTGGAGCCCTCTTGGGAGCAGGTTCACTTGCTCTTTTATGCTCCGGCCATCATGATGAGAAGTACATGCCTGGGATAGGAAAATGAGTCCAGTAAGGCTGAGCCGCACAAGCCTGGTCCAGCCAGGATCAAGCCAGCCCAGCTGACTTACAGGTGCGGAGCCAGCCCATCCAGAACCAGCGGCATTGCCCAACCAACATCCACCAACTTCCACGTCCGCACACAGACGTGTGCACAAACTAGTTGAAGGCTACGGCTGTGAGCACTCAGGTGGTTGTACCATGTGCTGTGTTACTGGCTACACAGCAGCTACCAAAACCACGGGGTCACATGTCCACACTCCATTTAGTCATCATTGCCGCCGGTAATAGGAATGCTCTCCCTCCTTCCAGTCACCAAGTCTCCTGCCCCAGACGCCCCACCAGTGTCTCAGCCTACAGGACAGTGAGTGACCGAACACTACCAGCGCGGGTGGAAATACTGCTAAGTGAGGTTCATTGGGATCGTACTTATTTTCCCAGGACGTGGATATGGCTCAGTTCCCCAGGGCAGGGGGAGCAGTGAGCCCTGGAGGGCTGGCCCTCAAACCCTGCCCTCGGAACGGAGCTCACATACTCCACAAACGTCCCATGCTTCTGAAGCGCTTTGGAATCGTAAAGGGTTGTGGGCGGAGATCTCATCTGAGAACCCAAAGGGACAAGAGCTGTTCCCAGGAAGGCCCCAGAATTTGTAGGGGTTTTTGGTACCAAGCGTTCATTCTGCCTAAACTTTGGCAAATAGGATTCTGTTCAGGGTGTCGTCAGAGCCTGCAGGTGGTGAGCCCAGCCGCGGCTCTCAGCGGTGAATCATGGCTTTTTGAACTAATTTTTTATTGTTGTCCACTTTATAATTTTTGCTGCTGCGCCGTAGACCCTAGTATCAATTTTAGTGGAAAATGCTGCAAAAACAAAAAGGTAATGCCACTTCCCACACTGTTTCAAAAGGTTTTTAAGTGGAAAAAGGTATTTAGTATTTTTAATAAGCATCTTCAATACTATTGAGTTGGTTTCTTTGTTCATATCACAAGATTAATTATGCTGTCAGACACTTTCAAGGCCTGCTTAACAAAGATTCAGTGATATAATGGTTTGCTTTGCACTGCCTTTTTTTCTGCATAGCAATCACAATCAGCATTAGACAATTTAAAACCCTTTCACCAGCCGGAAGTTCTGAAGAGCCTTTTAATCAACAAAAGTAATTTTGCAAACAACTAGATGCAGCATTTTTCATATTAACTAACTCGCATTTAAACTCTGCAGGCTTGATTCTTCCCGGGTCTCTGATTCCAGGAAACTGGGTTATTCCCATGGCCTAGAATCTGGATGCAGAACCACTCCACACTCCCGGCCATGGGTTACCCCCACAGTTTCAGGTCCCATCACCCCAATCTGCTTGTTAAAAGGATGGCATCGGTACCAGAATGCTATTCATCCATTCTAATAATCTGTTAATAGACCTAGCTTGTTGAATCAGTTAAATATTTTTTTTTAACTTGGTTACTCATAACCTGCTATTTTACAAAACTATAATTTGTGTTAGTATGTGGAGTTTTATATAGCTGTTTGGTTTTCCTTTCATTTGCTTTTTTTTTTTTTTTATTTGTGAATGCCTTGGTTTGGAAAATTCTTCTAGCACCACCTGTGATGTTTTAAATTTCTTTCTTTGTTTTTAAATTTCAGATTGATATCAGGGTATAGATGTTTAGGTTACATCGTTTTCATTTCTAAGGTCAAGTTCAAGTTGTACTTGCGCCCTTCACCCAGAGGGCGTGCTGAACACCCACACGCGTGCTGAACACCACTCACATTAGGTGAGATATCATCCAAATTTCTTTTTTGGAGAATGGCAATAGCAGAGTTGAAACTGGGCATCTCTGCTCACAGGGTGGCAGCCCCATATAAATCTAAAGGTTTTGGGGTTTTGTAATTGAAACATGGCTTCTTCCAGAGCCATACCAGGGAGACACATGCAGGGTTTTTTTTTTTCCTTTAAATCAAGTGCAGTTTTTTAAATGAAACTAACCTGTTAATGACACCTTTAAAACATTCATTTAAAAAAAAAAAAGAGGCGGAAAGAAAAGGCCCAGGCAGCAGCGGTAATTTGTATGGTTGCTGTGTGTAGTAATTAGTGGCTGCACCAGCAATTCCAGCGCCCTAAACCCTCCGTGTGTTTGACACTATTTCAACCCTGGCAAGAAGTGACCCAGAGATCTGGAGCCACAGGACACGAGGAGCAAGTCCTGTCACGAGAAATAACAGGGTCAGAAGACACGACTAATGAAGTCATAGCAACTGGCACACACAGCCAATCAGAAGAGGCGCCAATCTGTAAATGAGGATATAATTAGCAGAAAAAATAACATGCTTTGGTTGAATTCGAGGGGAGCCTGTAATGACTGGATATTGAGAAAGATTCCGAAAGATTAGAGCAAACATTATGCAACAAAGAATACCTAATTAGGGGAAAAAAGTGAATATGCCTTAATTAGAGGGAAATACATGATTGAAAGACATGAAGTTGTCTTTTAATATGAATGTAGTAATGAAGGTTAGCACGTATCTCCTGGTTCCGCTTAGCAGAGCACTCTGCGAATTAGTGGGGACGGCTCAGTCTCCTTGCTTTCTGCAACGGGGGAGGTAAGAGAACCCCCTGGCATCCTTGGCCCCTCGGAGTGGAAGGTACCTCGTGCCCACTGGTGGTGACCTGTCTTGGGCCCCAGAGACTGCTGTCTCTTGGAGTGTGAACACACCCACAGCTTGTCATGGTGCTTAAAATGCAGAGAAAGAATCACAGTATGCAAAAAAAAAAAAAGAAAGAAAGAAAAGAGAAGTGTCCATGAGTCACCACGTCGACACACAGCGTACCTTTGATGCTTCTCTTTCGGATAGATAATTGGCAAGGTGTACAATTCATATAGGGAATTAACGGAGCCCTCCTCCCCTCCATCACCCAGCCCAAGTCTCGTCACTCCAAGACAGGTTCCGGGGAGTTTTTAGGATGTATGAAAATGAGCAAAGTCTGCTCCCAGGCATCTCAGGACCACAACCAGTGACTAATTTTTCCCCTAACACACAAACGACGTGCTGTTTTCCATCCCTCTCTTCTTTCCTTTTTTGCCAAACTGTTCTGAGTATTGATTTTCATTTATTTTACATGATTCTTAATCGTCATCATTAGCTCTCTGGGCTTCACACCCCGCCCCCCGCTTAAATATGCTCTGTCAATTTGTCAGCATATTTATAGATTAATTTAAATGTGTTTTTAAATTTATGACCGCATACCTTTGGTATGTTGGTAACATTAAAATACTTAGGGTACAGGATTTTTTAATTAAAACTATTCATCAAAAAAAGTCCAGGTAGCAAGCATCTCCTTGTTTGCGGTGGGGGTTCTGGCAGTCAGAACAAGCAAAATAATAGGTCAATTAAAAAAAATCTAAAGATAGCGTTTTCAAAGACCCAATTGTTTAATAAGCATTTGCCAACTGATTCCTCTTCCCTCCCCCTAAAATTAAATTATGAACTTGACTTTTAGTTATGGGCAGCTGGGCTATATGTGACAGGGGCAGAGAGGAAGAGACCGAGGGGTGGGTGGGGGATGCTCCTGTCCCTGTTTCCTGAAAGCAGGGTTTGCTTCTTGGGGACTGGCAGGCAGGGCGACAGGAACTGTGTTTCAGAAACTGACACCCGGAAACGTTGTGAAATTTGCAGGTCTCACTGGGGCCGGTGCCTGTGGTCTGCCCTGCCGGGACAGCTTTGTTCCTACCTGGTAAAACCCACATCCCCACCCTGGCAGACTTCTCCTTAGGGTCTGTACTCAGAGGGGAGAATGCAGTGTGGTCGAAGGAGGGCTCTTAGCTGCTACTACAATGGACTTTCATATGGCAGTCGCTAGATAGGAAAAAGAAAAGACATCTCCCCTGCTCTACATCTGTGTGTGCGGCTGGTTTACTGAGCCAGGAGAACCACCCAAAACAAGCAGGACGTCACTGGTTCCCGCAGCCCACGTGTCACCGCTTCTACAGAGGGGGTGGCCCTGAACAGAAACACCTATAATTGATGCGATTAACAAAACCCAGACAGCACCCTAAACGGGAGAACGGGGCTCTGTGTCAGTGTCCTGAAAATAATTGGACATTCTGGGTTTTCAGACTAGGAATGGGAAAAAGGGTCCCTCAATTTCCTTTCACTTGGCCAGGCAGTCAGAATGTGCACTTGGCGTTGGGTCTTTAAAATTCCTCCACCTTCCTTCTTATTCTGTTATGGATTTGACTTAATTTTTAGTATTTTCCTCTTATTTTATGCTGGTTTTTTTTTTAATAGTTGTCATGGTCCCCAGAACCCAATAATAAATTTAATATTTCCTAAACTTTAAAAAATTACATTTCCTAAAAAAGAGATTTTTTTCATCAGTACCCACATTTTCGTAATATTTTGTATTTTTTTCTATTTCTCGCTCCTTATAATTTTTTAAATCTATCTTCTTGCTTAGATTATCCCAGATCCAACCATATGAGAATGTTGCTTGCAAACAGAATATAATTTTCTAAATTGGCAAATTATCTGTGATACTTCTCAGAGATAACGGTGTGAATACAATCAACTGGCATCCTTTTTTTTTAAGTACCCCACTGACTTTTGGGGGTAGTCCTTTTAGCAATAGGGCTAACTGTCAGTTTTAAAACGAACAACTTAAATAATGAAACGGTTTTCATTTTTCAGCAATTTAACATTAATTAGATCACGTCAAATTTATTTCAAGTCAGACATTAGAAAAATGAGACAGTTTTACAAATTTACCAGTGGCATCGTGGATGGGTTGGCTGGATGGATACAGAAACACTGGGGACATCACCCACAAGGTCTCCTCCTTGGGTGAGGACTCTGCCTGGGTACTCTGGGAGCAGAATTGTTTACGTATAAACAGACCCAGTGGCCTATAGGAAAACTGTTTCATGCACACCTTTGCCATCCTCTCCCTGATTTATTTCTGATGTAAGCCTTTATCAAATGTTCCCACTGACAAGCGGGGCCAAAGGCAGGTAATAATACAGATACCTAATGGGGCAGGGTTGCATTGGAATTGGACCAAATCCTCCTTTTACCAGACTTTGAATGCTAAATGAATCACTCAGATTTATATGGAGGTGGAAGCTCCATAAGTCCGGATAGGGGCAAAATAGGGTTGCAATTCAATAAAATGCGTGGCAATGCTTTATTGACTAATGAACCCACGGAGCCGCTGACTGCTGTATTTTACTGTGGCAGACCATAACTGCCTGGCAATTACCCCGTGAGCGTTTGCTAAAGATGTGCCTGTCTTTTTCCCCCAGATCTGGAAACCGGTTGAGCAGCAGAGACGCTCTGGAAAAGTAAGTCACACACCCCTTCCAGGTCTTGTGGGGCTGGAAGCCAGGCACCGATAATAACCGTGCAAACAAGTTGGTGCAGCTATTTTTAAATAAGCTGTTATTATTGACTAACAGAGGTTGTCGTGGGTGGGATGACAAAGCCTCAGGAGCCTGGAGTGGCTGTGACGACTTCTACCAGAGAGCTCATTAATAAGAGGCGGCTCAGTGCGGAGCAGAGCACTGCCACCATCCTTCCTGCTCCGTCCTCTCTGGAGGAGACCTGAGCCCCTGCCCCTGTGCTCTGGCCATGACCCCCTCAGCCCCGGCCATTCCCCAAACATTTTTTTTAAAGATTTGTGCAATTTTTTTTAATTTTATTTATTTATTTATTTTATTGTTTTTATTATTAAATCATGCTATGTACCTTAGTGCAATCAAGGGGTACATGTGCTGGCTTCATATACAATCTGAACTATTTTCATCAAACTGATTAACATAGCCTTTATGGCATTTTCTTAGTTATTGTATAAAGACATTTGTATTCTGCATTTAGTAAGGTTCGCCTGTACCCTTCTAAGATGCACTGTAGGTGTGGCCTCACCAAGTACCCTCCCTCCACCACAACCTCCCCCCTCCCCTCCCCTCCCTTGCCCCTTGCCCCATATTCTTGTGCTATAGTTGGATTATAGCCTTCATATGAAAGCCATAAATTAGCTTCATAGTAGGGCTGAGTACATGGGATACTTTTTCTTGCATTCTTGAGATACTTTGCTAAGAAGAATATGTTCCATCTCCCTCCGTGTAAACATGAAAGAGGTAAAGTCTCCATCTTTCTTTAAGGCTGCATAGTATTCCTTGGTATACATGTACCACAATTTATTAATCCATTCCTGGGTCAGTGGGCACTTGGGCTTCTTCCATGACTTAGTAATTATGAATTGGGCTGCAATGAACATTTGCCCATGAGTCTGAGTTATCAAGTAAGGCCAGGAGCCCAGGACTTACAATGGCAGACAGGGTGGCCATTTGCCAATAGCCAGGGTTTTTTAAATATAAAAAAAAATAGAAGCTTGCCAGTAGCTCAGTAGGTAGGGCACTAGCCATATACAACGAGGGTAGTGGGTTCAAACCCAGCCCAGGCCAGCTAAAACAACAATGACAACCGCAACAAAAAAAAATGGCCGGGTATTGTGGCAGGTGCCTACAGTCCCAGCTACTTGGGAGGCTGAGGCAAGAGAATTGGTTAAGCCCAAGATTTTGAGGTTGCTGTGAGCTGTGACACTACAGCACTCTACGCAGGGTGACGGCTTGAGACTCTGTCTCAAAAAAATAAAAATGGAGTGGCCACCACTGTAGGTGGCTCTGCTCCCACCACACACAGGCCACACATGTCCTAAGGCATGAGTTAGCACCATTGCAAGGGGACAGTTCATACACTTGCACACACCTGGGGTGATGCTTCCAATCCTGCTGAGTTCCTTTAAAATGAACTTCAGTTTAGGAAAGTCCAATGTGTGTGGTACTTACTGAAGCTGTTTTGTGTCGTAAGAGGCAACTGAGCACAATCAGCATAAGGGCTTCTGCAGTGCCAGACTCCGGGAGGCTGGACCAGAGTGGACCAACTGAGCCAGATGGGATGAGCCAGCGCCACCCTCGCCCTGACCCCCTGTGTCTGTAAATGCTGCCTAACAGCTGGCTGGCCAGGGAGGTGCTGGGGAGGGATACAGGCGCTCATGGATTATTTAGGGGAAAGGGCTCATTGCGGATGGCTTCAGAAAGTACGGTTTCATCGTAATATTTTTTAAAGCAAGGAAACATACTGAACATATTTGCACATTAGTAAATGTGTGCAAGTGATCTAGAAAGAGCCACATCACCCCCAAAATAATGCTTGATTACACTGCAGGGCTAGCACCATGCCAGGCACTTTTCTAAATATTTTGCATACGTTAACACGGCTCTGGTGCTCGGAACAATCCCGGGGGGCAGTTGCTGTCTGATCCCCATTTTACAGAGGGGGATTTAAGCACAGGGAGGTGAAGTCACTCGTGCAAGCTCACACAGTGTAAAGCTGCAAAAGGTGGACCCACCCCAGACCTAGGGCTCTCGGCGACACAGCCACTCAACAGTGAGTGGCCTTTTATATAGAGCAGGGCAAATCGATCGTGCTGAACACATATTGTTGATTTAAATTCCATCAGTTTTGTAACATTGTCTATCTGAACTGAATAGTTTCGTGATTTTTGGTTTACATTTAATTTGCAAGTCTTTCTGGCCATGGCCATAACAGAAGCTCTGGGCTTCAGCTGTACAGAGTGATAAGGTGGGAGACCCATCCCGGATTGGGTCTCTGCCTGTTTCCCACCCCCCACACATCAGGAGCTTCTGTCCTCTGAGGTCCATCCTCTCCTCACCCTCCTCCTTCCTTCCTTGCTGGGCTCACCAGCATCTTCCTCTGGCAAGTTACTCCCCGGGGTGGCCTTGTCTCTAGTGAACCTTTGAGTCCTACCTTCCCCCATCTCAGAACTTTAGAGACTTGAGCTAAAGACAGGATTCCAGGCACCACGGGACTTGAGGAATATTACAGCCCCCATGAGTTCATGTTCATTACCATTTTAATTTTTGATTATGACGAGGGTGCGAATGATGGAGTTATGTTGTTTGCATTTGTTAGGGAAAGACCTGGTTGTAGTTGTGCCCGTCACCCAGGAGGGGCCGTGTACCTCTCATCACACCTATTTGGGGGTGCTCACCAACCCCCGTCTGTCCTCCCCCCCAACTTGAATTAAATTGAGTTTTTCTCTTATCTGGGCGTGTATTAGATCATCTACTGGCTTCATATTAGTATTGAGTACACCAGATGCTTGCTTTTCCATTCCTGTGATACTTTACTAAGGAGAATGCTCCCCAACTCCATCCAGGTTAAGACAAAAGAAGTAAAGTCTCCATCTTTTTGTGGTTGAATAGCGCTCCATGGTCTACGTACACGGTGGTTTATTAATTCACTCGCAGGTTGACGGGCACTTGGGTTGATTCCTCATCTTGGTCATTGTAACCACGTCTGTGTTCCACGTTGCCCTTGGGGGTTGCAATGAGGGGGAACGTGATGAGTCTCCAGGTTCTAGGTCAAGGGTGTCATTGGAGCAGGGTCACAGGGAGAAAATGAAGCTTATGGGACATTTGGCTAAAAAGACGCTTCCTACAGCACGGTGCCTAGTCTTCAGGGCCTGGTAGGTGGGGGGATCAGGGATGTAACTGAGGTCTGCGTTATTCTTCTCTGGAACTCTTTTTTTTTTTTTTTTTTTGAGATGGATTCTCACTATGCTGCCCTGGGGTCACAGCTCACAGCAACCTCAAACTCCTGGGCTTAAGCTACTTTTTTGCCACAGCCTCCCAAGTAGCTGGTACTACAGGCACCCACCATAACGCCTGGCTATTTTTTTTTTTTATTGAATCATAGCTGTGTGCATTAATTCAATCATGGGGTACAGTGTGGGGGCTTCACATGCAATATGAGATATTTTTATCAACCTGATTGCCATAACATTCATGATATTTTCTCGTTTACTATATGAAAACATTTTTGATCCGTATTTAGAAGTTTTCTCCTGACCCTTCGAATATGTACCACACATGTGATTTCACCCTTTGTCCCATCTCCCCCCACCCTCTCCCTCCCCTTCCCTCCCTCTCCCCTTTCCCCGTTTTCCTGTGCAATAAATGGGTTGTAGCCTTCACTTGAACGATACAGAATTGTCTCATATTAGGGGTATTGGATACTTTTTCTTCTATTCTAGAGATACTTTGCTAAAGAGAACATGTTCCAGCTCCATCCATGTAAAAATGAAACAGGAAAAGTCACCATCTTTCTTTAAGGCTGCATAATATTCCATGGTATAAATGTACCACTGTTTATTAATCCATTCGTGTATCGATGGGCTCTTGGGCTTCTTCCATGACTTAGCAATTATGAATTGGGCTGCAATAAACAATCTGGTACAGATATCTTTGTTGTTCTGTAATTTTTTGTCATCTGGGTATATACCCAGTAAAGGAATTATAGGGTCAAATGGCAAGTCTATTTTTAGATCTCTGAGTATTCTCCAAATGTCTTTCCAAAATGGATGTATTAGTTTGCATTCCCACCAGCAATGTAGAAGTGTTCCCTTTTCTCCGCATCCACGCCATTATCTCTGGTTTTGGGATTTCATCATGTG
>CAUYON010052430.1:0-13878 GCA_963573935.1 Arctocebus calabarensis
CATAAAAGGGAGTGACACGAGGAAGAGCTTTTAGCCATCTTTGGTGTTTCTTCAGAACATCTCCGAGGTCTGCTACATAGAAGGCATCCTTATCATCAGAAGAGGAAACTTCATTGATTTTTTGATCCAGAATGTCCTTGGCAGTAAAACCTTCATTAAGCAAGTGGCAGTCAAACTCTTCCTTACTAATGTTGGTCATGGTTTCTTGATGTTTCTTTGAAACACTAAAAGACGGAATTTAAAGAAATACTTCCAGCTTCTCACAAAGGCAATTCTCCAGGAATTCTGAATCCCACTGTGTGTGTCCTCCAAACAACAGTTCTTAGAGCATCCGGGCGCCGCAGGCCAGCCTCATGGAGAAGCACTGGGCCGCACCTGCCACACCCTGCAGGGCCTGGCTCCCACCTGCAGGAGATGCTGCCAGAGGCGATGCCGGAGGCCAGGGCGGCAACTTCAGGGACTGACCTCTACATTTTCAATGTCAATAGAAAATGGGTTATGGAAAAGCTGTATGTCCTGTTCACGGAGATGAAGCTCTTTAAATCTAAATTGGAACTCCTTTTGCAACTTTTCCAGTGAATCCACACGTTTTGTGTGGGAATGCAACCAATGGTTTTTCCGCTAACAGATTTTGTGGCCCGGGATGAGTCTGCTGCTAAACTAGACAGGCAGCAGAGGCAAAAACACCCGGTGGGCTGAATAAAGGTCCTCATCCTGGGAGGGCTGCATGTGGCCCGCATGCGGTAGTTTGAGGACCCTTGCCCTAGAACTGACAAATTCAGCAAAGTCTCTGGTACAAAATCAGCATATGCAAATGAGCAGCATTCCTATACACCAATAACAGTAAAACTGAAAAGCAAATCAAATTCTCAATGCCTTTCACAATAGCTACAAAGAAAATAAAATACCTAAGAATGTATTTACCCATTTCCTTCTTATACTATACACTGATAATGTTCTAATATTATTGAAAATTCTTGATTTCTTTATTAATCTTTTTATATATTGATTATTTTTATCTAGAAGTTATTAAAATCCTTACATATTTTCAGTAAAAAAGGTAAACTATTTCTCTTTGGTGTGCATTACCTATTTGATGATATCTAACATTAGACATCAGTCAGCTGATCAGCTGATTCCAGGAAAAATGTAACACAGAAAAACATATAGTCTAGCTTCTTTAATAATTTTTCTGATTTGCTCTTTAAATGTGTGTGTGTGACTATGGTCTCCTTCAAAGTATTACCCTTGGCCATGTGATGACTGTAATGCTATTTAACAATGAAGGATATAGTACTTTTTCTAGGATGAACTTGCAAACCTAATTACCTGACCTCCTGTGTATGTGTATGTGTGTGTATGTATGTGCATGTACGCGCACACACACACACACACACACATGTGCTATGTTGTGAAGTTTTAGTCAACATCAGACTTCATATACCATTGTGGTCCCCTAATATCATAGTATAACATTTTAACTATACCTTTTCTTTTCTTATTGTTAGGGATTAATTGAGGGTACAAATGATTGTATTTGTTAGATAAAGACCCTCTTATAATTGTGTCCTGACCCTAAAAGGTGTGCCACACACTGTGACTCCCCCACCCTGTAACCTATACCTTTTTTATGTTTAGACACATAAATCTTTACCATTGTGTTACAATGACCTATGGTATTTAGTACAGTGACCTGCTATATGGATTTGTAGCCTAGGAGCAATAGGCTATACCATATAACCCACATATGCAGTAGGCTATTCCAACTAGGTTTTTAAGTATACTTTGTGATACTTGGACAATAATGAAATTGCCTAATGATGTAGTTTTCAGAACTTAACTATGTCATTGACACATGATCATGTATATATACATGTATAAATACATACATATATATATATATATATAAACATGTGATACATCCATTATACATACGGCTTCTTTGATATATTTTCACATGCCATATAATTAATTCACCTAAAATATAATTCTAAGGTTTTTAGTGTATTGAGAGTTGTGTAACCAGCATTGCAAATTTAGAATAAATGCTATATCATTTAGAAGTCATTCTCCACTTTCCCTTTACCCCATGCCTAAGTCTTAGTCACAGGCAAACACTAATCTATTTGTGTCTTTAATTATTTCTCTATTCTGAATATTTCCAATAAATGGAATCATACCATATATATAGTCTTCTGTGACTGGCATCTTTCATTAGCATAATGTTTTGAAGGCTTGTCCATTCATGTTTTTGTTTGTATTAATACCTTATACTTTGTTACTGCTTAATAATATTTTATTGTATGAACATAACACATGTTGTTTACTCTCAGTTCATAAACATCTGACTTATTTCCATGTTTTGGATACTATGAGTAAAGCTTCTATAAATATTCGTGTATAAGATGTTTGTTTGGTCATATATTCTTATTCCATTCTATAAAATGCCTAGAAGTAAAATTTCCGGCTGATATTATAACTCTATGCCTAACTTTTGAATGAATTGTTAGACTGTTTTGCAAAGTGGATGAATCATTTTTACATTCCTCCCAGCAGTGAATGTATAAGAGTTCAAATTTCTCCACATTATTTTCTATTCTTTTTATCTCTCTCTCTCCTTTTTAAATGTCATTCCAATGAGTGTGAAGTGGTATCTCATAACGTTGGTTTTCATTTCCTTGGTGGCTAATAATGTTGCTGATTTGTGCGTGTGTTGGTGGGCCATTTCCATGTATTTCATGGGAAAATGTCTATTTATTCCCTTTGCCTATTTTTAAATTGACTTGTCTTTTTAATTTTAAGATTTACTTTACATATTTTCAATACAAAATTATTTTTAATTTTTTTTTTTTTTGAGACAGAGTCTCAAGCTGTCACCCTGGATAGAGTCCTGTGGCATCACAGCTCACAGCAACCTCCAATTCCTGGGCTCAAGCGAGTCTCTTGCCTCCATCTCCCAGGTAGCTGGGACTACAGGCGCCCATCACAATGCCCGGCCATTTTTTGGTTGCAGCCGTCATTGTTGTTTGGCGGGCCCGGGCTGGATTCGAACCTGCCAGCTCAGGTGTATGTGGTTGGCGCCTTAGCCCACTGAGCCACAGGTGCCGAGCCACAATACAAAATTATTATCAGATACATGATTTGATATATTTCTTCCCATTTGTGGATTGTCTTCTTATTTTCTTCATGATACTTTTTGGGTTATTTGTTTGGTTTGTTTTTTCAGAATATTACAGGCGTACACACATTTTGGTATTTTGGTTAATAATTTGCTTTTGTATGCATTAAGTCAAAGTTGTAAGTATGTCCATCATCTAGAAAGTGTGCATTGTACTAGTTGTGAATTTACAAAAGCCTCCTTGCTCCTGCTACCCATTTAACTTCCTCTGAGTTTTACTTCCATATGTGCACACAATGTTGATAGACTAGTTCTAATGCAGTCCTGAGTACATGTGTTTGGTTTTCCATTCTCACAATGTTTCATTAGAAGAGTGGTCTCCAGTTCCATCTAGGTTGTTACAAAAGATACTAGATCACATCTTTTGTGGATGAGTAGTACTCCATGGAATACATATCCACATCTTTGCAATTGTGAATTGTGTTGCTGTAAACATTCGAGTGCAAATGTCATTTTGATAAAATGTCTTTTTTTTCCTCTGGACAAATACTTAGTAGGAGAATTTCTAGGTGCACTTTTAGTTCTTTGAAGTATCTGTATATGACATTCCACAGAGGTTGTACTAGTTTGCAGTCCCACCTATAAGTGTTCTTCTCTCCAACCACACCAGCACTTGTCATGAGCTTTTGGATGAGAGTCATTCTCACTGTAGTTTTGAATTCCATTTCCCTGATGGTTTGAGTGGTTAAGCCTTTTTTCATGTGTTTTTTGACCATTATGCTGTCTTCATTTGAAAAGTTTGTTCATGCTTTTTGCCCATTTTTTAACAAGATTGTTTGATTTTTTCCTGCTGAATTGCTTGAGTTCTTTGATGATTGTGGTTATTAGCCCTTCTTAGATGTACAGCAGGCAAATATTTTCTCTCATTCTGTAGGTTGTCTCTTTACTCTATTGATTGTGTCCTTAGGGCAATTTCTCCAAGCCCAGAGAGGTTCTCCCAAGGGGTGGGACTTAATCTTGTGATTGCTAAGCCCTGAGCAATACTTTTTCCCCTGATACTTGCCCTCCTTATTTGCTCCCCTTCCACAGCATTCTCCTCTCTGATCAGTCTACATGTGTTTCCTCTTTGCCCAAGATTGACTCTGGAGCTTCCCCACAGTTTCAGTGCCTGACCCACTGGTGTGCATCACTAGGTGATGCAGACAGGTGGAGGATCTCCAGTTATGCACCCTCGTCTCACCAGTTGACCCCAGTGTGACGGAGGTAGGCCTCTCTATCTACAGAGGTGTCCACTAGGAACACCGTCCCCTTGGGGAATAAACAGCGGCTCACAAGTCACTTGAATGAAGTCAGACTTCCTATTGTGGTGGGTTGGGAGGAGCTACTGCTTTGTTCCTCTGGTGCTCCAGGATTTCAGTTTCCCTGGGAACCAGGGGCTATGCAAATTTAATCCTATTGCCCCAGTTCTCCAGCAGGGAAAGGGGGAGGGGAGGACTCATCTACTTGGCTTCTCTGTGGCTATGGCCACCCATTGGCTATGGCCATGAGAGCTCACTTGCCACTTGTCTCTCGGTCTCCAATCTTTCCCCTACATCTCCCTGCTCTCTCAATGAGCAATATCAGGTGTAGCCAAGAACCACCCCCTACCCATCTGAGACGCATGTTTCCTAGGAGAGGGCACGTTAGCAACCACTATGGTGGCCTCAGGGCCACAGTGTCCCTGTACTGCTCTCATGTTCAGAAGGCAGTGGGTCCTGCTCCCCTGTCCAAGTTACCAGCGGTCATGTGATGTGCCGCTGTGACCTTGCAGAGTGCTGCGATGGGGGCTCCATTCCCCAAGACCAGCTAGACTAGGAATGCCCTGCAGGCCTCTCAGCACAGAGCTCTTTGTAGTTGCTGTATGGGGGAGGGGAGGAGGAAGCATAGCTACAAGCTGGCATGACCCTACTTTCTATGAGGCCAGGAATAGAGGAGGTGCAGAGGAGTGGGCGTCCAGAAGGTCAGCTTTTCGGTCTCTTGTGGCACTCTGGGGAGGGATGAGAGCCCTGTGTTCTGCTGCCAGACAGAGGTACCTATGCCCGGAATGAGAGACCCCTTATGCTCTCACTGGTCTCTGAGCCTTCCTAGTGACCACCCATGCCACCCATCTTCTCCCCTCCCAGCTTCACAGCTTCTCTTAGTGAGGCACCCGGAATTTTCTGCTATCTCTCCCCATGGTCCCTATCTGGGCCATAATTATTCTGCCCTGTCCTTGGTCCAACCCACCACTCTTTAGTTGGGACAATCCAACAAGCAGTCTCTAGTTGGCCATCTTGGCAGTATCTTGGTATCTGTCTCCATGATGTTCTTTGTATAGAAGTTTTTACTTTACATGATGTCCAATTTATCTACTTTTTTGTCACTTTGACTTTTAGCATTATATTAAGGTTTATGACTAATCCAATATCATAATGATTTTCCCATTATTTCTGATTTCCTTAATTTTAGTTCTTATACTTATGCCTGTAATCCATTTTGAGTTAACTTTCATGTATGGCATAAGGAAGAAGTCCAATTCCATTGTTCTGCACCTTGACATGCAGTTGTATCAGGACCATTGGTTGTAAAGGCAATTCCCCTTCCTCCCTCCATCATTGAATTGCCTTGGCACTCTTGTTGAAAATGAATTAATCATCCAAATGTGAATGTTTATTTGTGAACTCCTAATTCTACTAAATATTTATTCTTTTGTCTTAACTAGTATAGATTTGTAGTAAGTTTTAAAATGGGGAAATGTAAATTGTCCAACATTTTTCCTCTTTTTTCAAAACTGTTTTTTTCAGTCATGATCCTTTAAAATTTCATGGATTTGTATGATTTTTTTTTTATTTCTGCAGAGAACACTATAAGGATATTCATAGGAATTTTATTGAATGTTGTATTAATTTGGAGAGTATTGCAATCTTAATAATTTTAAGTGTTCTGATTTAGAAACTTGGAAAACCACTTTTTATTTCAAATTTATCTGAGGTACAAATGTTTAGGTTACTTTGTTCTTACTCCCAAGGTAAAGTTCAAGTTATAGACGAGCCCTTCGCCCAGGAGGCATGCTGAACATGCTCACACTGTGCACATTAGGTGAGATCCCACCAATTGCCTTCCACCTTCCCCTCTTCCACCTCTCCCCCTCTCCTTGCTGCTCTATATTTGTGTTTTATTGTTCTTGTGGGTATGTACTTGTTTATATATTTGTTTCATATTACTATCAAGTACATTGGATATTTTTTTCCATTCTTGAGTTACTTTACTTAGAAGAATGTGTTTCAACTCCATCCAGGTAAACATAAAAGATGTAAAATCTCCATCTTTTCTTATGGCTGACTAGTATTCCATGATATACATATGCCACAGTTTGTTAATCCATTCATGATGGGCATTTGGGTTGCTTCCACAATGTGGCAATTATGAATTGAACTGCAATAAATATTCTGGTGCAAATTATTTTTGTCTTCTGGGTAGATACCTAGTAATGAAATCGAAGGATCAAATGGAAGGTCGATCTTTAGTTCTTTAAGAATTCTCCATATGACTTTCATAAAGGTAGTATTAGTTTGCAATCCCACCTGCAGTAGTGTTTCCCTTCTCTCCACATCCATGCCAGCATGTGCAGATTTGGGATTTTATGATGTGGACTAATGTTATGGGTGTTAGGTGATATCTCAAAGTGGTTTTGATTTGAATTTCTCTGATGATTAAAGATGATGAGCATTTTTTCATGTATTTGTTGGCCAATTGTCTGTCATCTTCAGAGAAGTTTCTGTTTAAGTCTCTTGCCCACTTATAAATGAGGTTGTTTGCTCTTTTCTTGTTGATTAATACTTTTTACTTATTTTGATCTTTTAAAATTTCTTTTTAACAATATTTTCTAGTTTTCAGAGTATATGTATTGCACTTCTTTTGTTAAGTTTATGTTTACGTATTTTATTGCTTTTATATTATTGCAAATAGAATTGCTTTATGGATTTCATTTTTGATGAGCACTATTAGTTTATGTCCATTTCTCTTTTACCCTGCAAACTTGCTAAATTTGTTTATCAGTAAAATAGTTTTTTAATGCCTTCATCAGTATATTTTATATGCAATTGATGTCATCTGGTAACAAAGATAGATTTACTGCTTCCTTTCCAGTCTGGATGATTTTTTAAAATTCTCTTTAATAATTTCCCTGCTTAAAACATCTAGGTTATCACTGAGTAGAAATAGTGAGAGTAGACAACCTTGATTTCTCACTGACCTAAGACTTAGGGGGGAAGCTTTAGTCCTTCACCACTGAGCATGACATTAATTATGGGGTTTCATAGATATTAACAATCATATTTAACAATTTTCCATCAATTAAAAGTTTGTTTAGTATTTTTATAATTAAATGATGTTAGATTTCATCAAATACTTCTTTTGCATCTATTAAGATGATTATGTGGCACCTTTATTCTATTGCTATGGAATATATATTGGCTTAGAACATATCAATAGGTACATGGTCTTTCATTAGGTGCATATATATTATAATTATCTATTCCTAATGGATTGAAAATTTCTTCAGTAAGATATTTGTTTTTCTACAGTAACTTGTTGTAGTTTAAAGTTAAGTTTAATTGATATTAGTCTATACATTCTAGATTTCTAAAGTTTTCTGTTCGTATGACATTTATTTTTCTTTTATGTTCAATCTATTTATATGTTTGAATCTAAATATGTCTTAGGTAAACATCATATAATTAGATCCCATCTTTTTAATGTCTAATAACTTTTGACAACCTTTGCCTTTGGGTAGATTACTAATCTAATCACATTTAAATTTATTATTAATGCAGTTGCATTTCTCTTACCATTACATTTTGTTTTTTATGTATCTCCTAATGTTTTCATCCTTCCAATCATTGTATATTGCTTTCTTTTGCATTGTGAATATTTTATAGCATAATATTTTAATTAATATGATTTTTTCAGGATATTTTTGAGTAACATTATTATTGGTTGCTTTAAGGCTTACCATATACACCCTAATTAAATCTACTTTATTTATTTATTTATTTTATTAAATCATAGCTGTGTACATTAATAGAATCATGGGGTAGAATGTGTTGGTTTTATATACAATTTAAAATATTTTCATCAAACTGGTTAACATAGCTTTAATGGTGTTTTCTTAGTTATTGTGTTTAGACATTTATATTCTATATTTAGTAAGTTTCACCTGTACAGTTATTGTGTTTAGACATTTATATTCTACATTTAATAAGTTTCACCTGTACCCTTAAAATGCACCATAGGTGTGGACCCATCAATTACTCTCTCTCTGCCCGTTCTCCCCCTCCCTTGTACCTTTTCCCATATTTTTGTGCTGTAATTGGGTTAGAGCTTTCATATGAAAGCTATAGATAAGTTTCATAGTAGGGTTGAGTACATTGGATACTTTTTCTTCTATTCTTGAGAGACTTTGCTAAGAAAGATATTTTTCAGCTTCATCCATGTAAACATGAAAGAGGTAAAGTCTCCATCTTTCTTTAAGGGTACATAATATTCCATAGTGTACATATACCACTGTTTATTAATCCATTTGTGCATTGATGGTCATGTGGACTTTTCCATGACTTAGCAATTATGAATTGGGCTGCAACAAACATTCTGTTACAGATATCTTTGTTATAATGTGGTTTTGGTCTTCTGGATATATACCTAGTAGAGGAGTTACAGGGTCCAATGGCAATTCTATTTTTACATCTCTAAGTATTCTCCAAATATTTTTCCAAAAGGACCGTATTAGTTTGCATTCCCACCAGCAATGTAGACGTGTTCCTTTTTTTCCACATCCACGCCAACATCTCTGGTTTGGGGATTTTGTGATGTGGGCTAATCTTACTGGAGTTAGATATATACTCTCATATATATTAACTTAATTACATTAATATGTACATAGTAATATATACATATTATTGCAATATATCATATAATTATATATATAAGAATTCTTCCTATATAGCTCAATTTCCTCTTATCTCTTTATGCTATCATTGGTACATATATTACATACATATGTTACATGCTGAGGTGACATTGCTATGATTATATATTTATATAATTTATGTATTTATGTTCTGTGTGTCTTCCAAGTGAATAATTCAGATCAAAGTAGTTTTGGGAATCCACCTGTTTTTGTTTGCTGGGGCTGTGATAACAAAATAGCACATAGATCTGGGGCTTAAACAACAGCAATTTATTTTTTCACAGTTCCGTTCTGAAAGCTTGATGTTTAAAATCGAGGTGTCAGTGGATGTTTTCTCCCGAGACCTTCTTGGCTTGCATGTGGACATTTTTTGCTATGTCTTCATGTGATCTTTTCCCTGTGTATGGCCTTCCCTGTGGTCTCTTCCCCTTTTCTGTAGGAACTCCAGTCATAAAGTATTCAGGTCCCACTTTTATGGCTTATGTAAAGGCTCTGTCTCCAAAGACACTCATCTTTGGGGTTAGACATATGAATTTTGGAGGAACACAATTCAGTTCATAACACTCTAAATTTATTGTTGGTGTTATAAATGAGAATAGTCCTGTATAGCTAACTCTTTCTAACTTTATAATTTGACCATCTCTTTTGCAGTAGGGTCAGAAGTTTTGAGCAGATTTGGCAATTTGGAAAATTATGCCCTTAACATTGTAGTTTGGTTAATTCCTAGGTTGTATCTAGTCCAGCTTTTAGGCTCTTTTAATTATTGGCTGATGCCTTTAGAACCTCCATAAAAATCTATCCTTGATGACCACCTTGACATTAGCTTCACAGGTTTGCATTGGCCATCTGACCTCCATAACTATAAGAGAATATTTCATGTTTTAAACTATGGAATTTGTGGTAATTTGTACAGCATCAACAAAAAAATATACAGTATGGCAGGCTTTTCTTGAGGGCATGGACTATGGATGAGCATTAGAGCATCTCAGTTCAGGCAACAATGTACATTTGAATGCCATTAGACATCTCTTCTTTTTCTTTTTTCTTGGCTGTCCCAGCCAAATCATTGCTCTGAAAGACCTTCCACTCAGTATTTCCAGGCCTTATGTTATTCTGAGAGACTTTCCTCACATGCTTTATTATTTTCCTAGTTTTTCCCCTAATTGCTAGTGGAATCTCTAAAGTCCTGATTTTTTAATCTAGATCAATTTAGCACTGCTGTTAAGATGTCACATCTACATTGTGTTAACTTTCTAAACCAACAGTAACCATTCACCATTAAGATAATATTTACCTTCTCTGGATAGAAATAAAGATGCTGTCTTAATTTTAACCCCAAAGACCAAAATCTTATTTTCAATGAATTATAATTAACTATGTCCTCTCTGTTATTAAAAATTACCTGCTTCATTTCTCCTTACTTTAGCAGACTTGTAAGATTTTTCTCATAATTATTTTCATGAAAGTTTAAATGAAAGTTTATTCAATGAGATTTTTAATCATTCATATTTGATTCTTAATCTTTAGCATTGGTTGAGTATTCTATGCATCATTATAATAATATTTTTATACTAATAGATATAGTTTTTAAAATAAAAATTAGAATATAATAATTCTAAAATTATTTATTAACCATTGAGCTTTTATTATGTGCACACCCTTGTATAAGTGGTTTACATATATATAATATCATTTAAATGTCACAAACATATTATGTAGATATTATTTTTTCCCATTTTGTTGCTGAGTAAAATGTCAGGTTTTATAAAAAGTATTGAATTCCTTCTTAATACTTCTATTAAATAAATTATAAATCATTATTAATTTATTTATTGCCTTTTAATTCCAAATAAGACAAGCAAAACAAACATATATTAATCATATATCACGTAATGTCTAATTTCCCTTTATTTTCTTTAATTTTCTACCTTAAGCCTTTTAAATTTCATTTGACATTTATAACTGTTTTAGGTAGTTTGAGGTAGTAAAGTAAATCAGGTGAGTTTGTAAACTGATACAGGTTTGCTTCAGTTTTCTGAGTGGAGAAAAACTTTCTTTCAAGGAAGATACGTGTTCTGATTCTGAATTTACTCTGTAGAGTACTTCAGAAGAGAGTAGCTAACCTCTGAGATTTATCCACCCCCAAATATCATATCAAATAACAAATATAAACCCTGAAATTACTGTAGGGTAAGCAGTAAGAATAAATTTATGGCATTAATTTGAACTTGGAAAAAATACAAATATACATGAATTCCCAAAGTCCAAGTATAGGTATTAGTTTACTGAATGCTTTCCAAAAAGTTAATGATATAGAAATAAATTTTTATTTACTTTGAAGGATGCTAATTTTTACAATTAGATTTTGCAATACATGGATGAAGCAAAGAGATGCAATCGTTTTGTGTGAATGTGTATGTGCTCACAGTAGAAGAAGGAATTTTTAAGCAGGCAAATGCCTATTATTTCTTTAAGACAAAGAAATGCTTTCCCACAGAGGGAGGATGTGTAGATATTTCATTCACATTGATTAAACAAAGGTCAACAAATTCCAGAAAATAACATTTAGAGAATCAAAACTCTCTTTAAAGGATTTCAGAGATTAAATTCAAGGTAAAATGTAATGAGAATGTTTAATTTCCTAGAAAAAGTTATTCATAAATCTGAAAATCTTTTATTTTTATTTCTATTAAATATATAGTTCTAAGATGAGAACCCAATAAGTAAATGTTTCTTTTAATATTGGTTGGCTTTATAAATTTGAAATGTATCTGTAGAAAACTGCTTAATATATAACTACTTTAGGGCTCTGCAGTTGGCATTAATTTTACATCTTTTTGTAATACAGGGTGTCCATAAAGTTTGTATGCAGTTTATTATGTTGAGCTATTTTAAATTGTACATAAACTTTGTGTCCACTCTAATTTGTTATTGGTGCCAAAACACTTTAATTTTCCAAAAATATGTATATTTCCTTTGGTGGAAGGCAGTAATACTAAAGCTTCTACTCAATCAGTAAATGAGCTTGGATTTTATACAAATAAGAATGACTGTGGCCCTAGAAATGGTGGTTCAGGTTTTATCATCATATGCTCTGGGTGATAATGTGGCAGGCACTCTGGCTGTCATCAGTGAGAGTCTCGGGATGGTTGATAGGAGCTGCAGCAAAAGTTTGTGCATTGTGATAATTGATGAGAAAGAGCAAATCAATCATTCTTGGGCAACAAAGGCTTTGTATTCTGAAGAAAATTTCACTTGTGCTTCCCTACTTTACTTGCTTTATAAGATTAACTCAAGTTCCCCTTCTTTTTTGGAACTTTCATAAATTCTTTTGAGTTTTTTGTTCTTTCTCTTCTCTCCTAGCATTTGAGTCTATGGGTAATCTTTGCCCTTAATGTACCATTTCCTTGAACTGTCAGTTTACTTGTTCATCTATTTCCATAGACTGTGAGCTTCCTAGAAAATAAACCCATATTAGATTTCATCTTGAATCTTCAATGTCTAGTATGACAGCTACCCCCTATAAGACACTTTGAAATATTTTTTGAGTGAAAAAAAAATGGATGAAATGAAACTCACAATTTCAGTGATATGTACACTTTCATGTGTAATTAAATTTATATTACAGAAAAATAAAAACTAGTCAATTAGAGATTAATTCCAAAACCAAAATAGTTTGGTAACCAGAATAGTTACCAAATCAACTTGGAAGCCAGAATATTTCTGGATAATAGAAACACAATTTTAAGAAAGAGAGAGCACAGAGATGAGTTTGACCTTGACATATTGATAGGTATTTTGAATTCAAGATGTCATTTAATGTTTCCTATATTCAGGAATAGCTGCTTGGTTTGAATGGCTGTGTCTCTTCGAAATTCATATGTTAGAACTTAGTCCCTAAGGTTATGATGTTGAGAGAACAGGCCCATAAAAAGTGATTAGAGGGATGAATGCCCTCATAAAAGATGCTTCCAAGAGCAGCCTCTTCCCTTTTCACCTTCCCATGTCTTCTGCCTTGTGAGGCCAGAGTTTTGAAGGCACCATCTCAGAGTAGAGAGTAGGCTGTCACCACAAAATTGACTCTGCTAGTGATTTGATCTTGGACCTTTCAACTTTCAGAACTGGGAGAAATTTATTTATAAATTTTATGATCCCAAGTGTTTTGTTACAGAAATATGAATGAACCAAGTCAATGTTGGAGGAGACTCCTCCATCTACTTTGCATTGACTTTCTAAGAATATCTAAAGCTAGACTTAGCTGAGGTTTGTTTTCCAATGTTCTTCTCTGACTGGGAAGTAAGACAGCTTTAGGGCAACTAAAATTCAAGGAAAAGAAATAGCCACTTGTTAGATTTTATGTCACATTAGTTGTCTCTCAGTTGTTATTACCATCCATTTATGACTCAAATTCCCTTAATTATGTTTCCATTTCACCACATGGGCATAAAGGGTGAAACCCATTTTAGTGCATACAATTTCCTGATTAGCTTCAAAAGACTTAGTTGGGTGCTTTCTCAACATGTCAGGCACATCGAGCTTTATTAATTATATGTTTTGGAGGGATTTTTGCCTATATCTACTAAAGAGAAATAAAAGATATGGAAAATAGGGCGGCTCCTGTGGCTCAGCGAGTAGGGCGCCGGCCCCATATACCAAAGGTGGCGGGTTCAAGCCCGGCCTCGGCTGAACTGCAAAACAAAAAAATAGCCGGGTGCTGTGGCGGGCGCCTGTAGTCCCAGCTACTCGGGAGGCTGAGGCAAAAGAATTGCTTGAG
>CAUYON010052432.1:0-38412 GCA_963573935.1 Arctocebus calabarensis
AGCCTTAAAGAAAGACGGAGACTTTACCTCTTTCATGTTTACATGGATGGAGCTGGAACATATTCTTCTTAGCAAAGTATCTCAAGAATGGAAGAAAAAGTGTCCAATGTACTCAGCCCTACTATGAAGCTAATTTATAGCTGTTGTATGAAGGGTATAACCCACCTATAACACAAGAATATGGGGAAAGGGGCAAGGGTAGGGAGGAGATGGGGAAGGTTGGGGTGGAGGGAGGGTAAATGGTGCGGCCACTTCTATGGTGCATCTTAGAAGGGTAGAGGTGAACCTTACTAAATGCAGAATACAAATGTCTTCATATAATAATGGAGACATTGCCAGGAAGGCTATGTTAATCATTTTGATGAAAATAGTTAAGAGTGTATATAAAACCAGCACATTGTACCCCTTGATTGCACTATTGTACACAGCTATGATTTAATAATAAAGACAATAAAATAAAATAAAAAAGAAATCATTATCTAGACAAGGAAATAACAACAAAAAAAGAAAATAGTTAAGATTGTATATGAAACCAGCACATTGTACACCTTGATTGCAGTATTGTACACAGCTATGATTTAATAATAAAGACAATAAAAAAGAAAGATAAAGATGGGAGGGGGCATACATCTGGAGAATTCTGTAGGACCACATTGTAAAGTAAACCTGCCTATTTTTGATTGTCTGAGACTTTCGACTTTGGAAAACTGAAGTATCACATAGACCTTAAAGCATCAAGCTTGTATTTGCCCAAGAGGTTTTATAGGTTTTATAGGAGGTGTGGAACTTGGCTCCCTTGATGACTGTTTTTAGAGGTCTTATATTGACCATCAGTTTTGATGCCTTGTCATCATTGTCTACATACTTAGAGAAATCTGCCCTTCTAAAACTACGTTTGAATTCTGATCTTCTAACTTTCCAGGCTATGGATAAAGAATCCTGCAGGCTTCTGCCCTTATCCTTCCTGGGATGATGAGGGTAGCATTAGCTCCAGCAGATGCTATCTACCTGTAGTTTATGGTGCACATGTGTCTTGGAACTTGCTATGTTTGACATTTAGAGTGTTTTATTAAAAATTGAATTAATAGCAAATATTAAAATATTCTCATAAATGTTGGGATTTCTGTTTTTTAATGGGAAATTGTAAACTCTGAAAATAATGAATAGGCTACCTCCCTGGCATAAGTCTCACTTGGTTTCTATGTAAATCTTCCTCCTTGGAGTTGTGTGCAGTGTTGGGTCTGCCCAGATGGAACTGAGTCATCTCTGCCTGCTTACCTGAAGCAAATATCCAATGCCCAAATCTCTTCCTTGGCCAGTTCTATTTCATTTCCTGGAGTTTGAGTTTGCCACCCCCAATCCAGTTAAATCAAGTCCAGGGACTCACTGGGCCGTGAATAGGACCCCAAACAGACCTTCTGTCTCAGCGTCTTACTGCTCCCCTGTGCTATAAGGCCCCTTCAACCTCTGGATTGCCCAGCACTTGTCAAAACCTTTCAGCTGGCATATGGTGAGATTGTGGGAACACTCTCCTTCACTTTGTCACCTCTTTCCAAAGTTAGACACGGGACTCCCAGTTGACACTGAGAGAATCTTGAAGACCAGGGGCTTGTGCTAACTAAAATGATGAGATTTCTTCAGGCCTCTCGCCTCGCCCCAAGAGTGACAAGATACCAAACTTCCTCCAGATGGCTTGGGGACTTGGGAGAACTCAGTGATGCCTGCCTGTCCTCCTGGGAATCTAACAGATTTGGCTGACAAATATGACTCAGATAAGAGGGTGGCCTGTGAGGCAATGGGACAGGAAAGACTTGAGTAGGGGAACTTTTCCTGTAAAGTGTGAACTGGAGCTGAGTTTGGAGAAGGGCCCATGGGGCACATGAGGCTAGTTGGAGGCAGCTTTGGGTGTGTGTGTGAGATATTTGGGCTATGATTTAGGGCACCAAGGAATCAGAGAATGATCCCATTGAGGCAATAAGAAGCTGGGACCCTGGAGACAGGCAACTTGGATTTGAACTGCAAGCCCACAGCTTGCTTGCTTGGCAACTGGGGAACTCTGGGGTCATCGTTTAACCATTGTGTCTCAGTTTTCCTCATCTACTGAAAGGGATATTAAAAGCAGCCATCTCTCAGGGTTGTTGTGAGCATAAAAGGAGAAACACTACATCAAGGGTTTAGTACTATACCCAAAACATTGTAAGTGCTCAGTAAATGTTAGCTGGTATGGTTACCATTGCAAGTGCTGTTTGATAAGAGAACTTGGTGTGGATGACGGGTCCAAAGCCCAGAGAGGAGAAGGCACATCACAATTTTGAGTCAGTGTAAAGCTGTGACCACACACCCAAGTCTCCAGGCCCCCAGGAGCCCTGGCCTGCCTCACTCTCACAAGGACAGAAAAGGAAGGGGACTGTACAGGGTAGGGGTTGAAGACAGTGCTCCCAAGGGTGAGCTGCCCTGAATCTGGCTGGTAGTGTCCCTAAGTTGCCAAGAGAAAACATTACCAAGCGGAAGGTCCGCAGCACAGACAAACTTCCCTTCTTGGCCATGCCCAGCTCCAGCAGGCTCACAGTGACGATGATGCAGTCAAAGATATTCCACTTCTTCTGGAAGTAATAGTAGGGGTCAAAGGCAATGATTTTGAAGACCATTTCAGCAGTGAAAAATACGGTAAAGACCTGGGAATGGAAACAAGTTTTCATCACAGTGAGGTCTTTGGGGTCTGGGGCAATGACAGAAAGGGCAATAAGGAAATGTTTTGTTTACAAAATAGCAAATCCTCTCATCTTATTTTTTGTTCAGTTTCTGTATTATGTGGGGGCTTCTGAGGATTGGTTATAGGAATAGTACATGTGACATTTCTGAACAGTCCTCAGGAAATGTGCATTAGAAGCCACATTTCTGTTTTTCCATGTAAGTGATGGTAAGAGTGGAGTAAGTAGATAGTCGTTAGGATAATTATTATTGTATAATTGTGTCAATGATGGGTCAGTTAGGTTCAACAGTTAAAAAGCATGGGTTGTGGGATAATATAGACCCAGACAAAAATGTCAGCTCATCCACGCCCTAGTTTTGGCGTGGATAAGTTTGGACAAGTCAGCTCATCCAAACCCTAGTTTCGGCGTGGATAAGATTGGACAAGTAATGCATTCTTTGGTACCTTGATTTTCTCATCTGTAGAATAGGTATAAAATGAGCTAATGAATGTACAGTTCTTAGCAAAGTACCTAGCAGATAGCAACTCATTAATAAATAATAATAATTAGCAAGAACAACACATATATTCTAAGATTCTTTTCAGTTCTGAGCATCTTTAGTTGTCTTAAATAGGCCAGAATTCTGGCATGTGGAAAGGCCAGGACTAGGCTCAGGCCACACAACAACAAGCAGGGAAGGAAGACAAGTAAAGAAAGAAAGCAAAGACCACAGATCATGTGGTTTTCCTTCACATGCTCTCACTTAAGCCTCTCACTTGCCTAGGAAACAGGCGATTACAGAGAGGAAAACAGATTAAGAGTTTAAGTGACTCATCTAATGCCATAAGAATGCAACTGTGCAATTCAAACAGTATCTATATTGAGTGTCCTCTGTAGGCAAGCCAGTATGGTGTGGTGGGACGAATAGTAAGGACCTGCATCTTCCAGAGACCTGGATCAAGTCTGGCTCCACCAGCACCAGCCTTTCAATTTTGGGCAGGATCCTTAGTCTCTCTGAGCCTTAGTGCTCTCTTTTGTGATGATAACCTTACAGGGTTGTGATGCCAAGTATGAAGAGTAACATTCATAAAACACCTGACTCCACAATCCCTAACTCCCTGGTTGCAGACTGGCACCAATCCATGTCTTGTTAAGAATCAAGCTACACAGCAGTAGGTGAGTGGAGTGTCATCTGTATTTACAGAAGCTCCCTGTGACTCATATCACTGCCTGAGCTCCACCTCCTCTCAGATCAATAGTGACATTGGACTTTAGCCTTCTGTAATCTGTGCATGTGAGGGATCTAGGTTGCATACTCCTTATGAGAATCTAATGCCTGATGATCTGAGGTGGAGCTGTGTGGGTGATGCTAGCACTGGGGAGTGGCTGCAAATACAGATTATCATTAGCATAGAGATTTGACCACACGGAGACCATAATATATCAATTGCTTGCAGACTCATATCAAAACCACTCCCTCACCCACTCATGGAAAGTGTCTTCCATGAAACTAGTCCCTGTGCCAAAAAGGTTGGAGACTGCTGACCTGACTTCTCAGGCACCAAACCCATGCAGCAATGGCTTCCTTTCTTTTTAAAAATGTCACTGTACTCTGACACAGGGGGAAAGGGCATTTCTCTCTCTTGCTTTAACTTCTCCAGCTGTAAAATGAGGTTGTGGGCTCAAAGATCTGTTCCACAAGGGCCTCTGTGGTCTAGGCTGACTTCTTGGAAATAAGCATTTTTCCTCTATTTCCACTTTTTCTCCTCACATCAACTTTAAATAGAACACACTCTCTTAGCCTAGACGTTGCCAAAATATAAGGTATGATGATTCTGCAGTGTCCTGGCATCTACTGCAATCCCTTTCACAGCCTGGATTATGTGGGAGGGGTAGGTTTCTAGGGAAGAATAGTCACCTTTCCTCTGGAACCCCCATTGGTCAGGTAGGCCACCTCCATTTGATCACACTCTCACACACATAATATGGCAGTTCTGTGAAGTAGTTTAGCTCAGGGATTAAGAAGTGTGGGCTTGGGAGCCATTCTGTCTGGCTTCAAATCCTGGTGCTGTCACTTACTCACCTATATTCTTGGGCAAAATAATTTAGCCTTCTGTACCTAGGTTTTCCATTTGTGAAAGGGGATGATAGTGCCTACCATCTAGGGTTGTTATGAAAATAAAATTTGATCATCCATGGCAAGCACCATGTCCAGCCTTGAGTAAATATTCCAAGTATTCAAATTAAGTTGGCTATTATTATTATTATTCCTATGGGTGGGGCAAGACTGGGGGCACTGGCTCTTCCTCTGAGTTAGATTCTGGTTTTAACATGTAGTAAAATCCAGTATGGACTGTATCTTGTTAAAAGCAAATAATGCTTACAAATAATGGAGGAACATTTAAGGTAGCATTATGTCTAAACTAGATGCAAAAGAAAAGTTCTGACTCCCTGATGCTTTTGTTTCAACAGCAAACATGCTTCCATGTTTCCTCTTCTCCACTATCTGCCCCTTCCTTCCCCCACTCTTTCTGTCCTTAAGTGACAGTGCTGAAAATCATTCCCACTGATAATTGCAGTAATAAAAGTAATTAAGCTTGAAAGAAGCTTACAAATCTATAGATTATCTTTAAATGTGAAAGTGACATTTATCCTCATGTCAGGGTAAAAGCAACTAAAATCCAGAGAATTCAAATGGCTGACCTGTGTTCTGTAAAGGGTGACTAGCTGCATATAGTTCAGGGCTCTCCTGGTCCACTTTCCTCAGTTCCACTTTTCCTTTGTTCACCTCAAAGCACTTCCCACCAGATTAGCCTGTGTCCTGCAGACTTGACCTCCTGAGCCCAGTGTCCACACATCTCGCACTGATGCTCTGCTATCACCTAGCTAGGTCAACATATTAACAGACAGGGGCATTTCCTCACCCCACCCTCAGCCATGACCGTGCAGCAGAGCACTCACAATGTTGCCTATCTGGAGCATGGCTTCAAAGGCAGAGCTCATGCCATGGTGCTCCATGGCCATGAAGACTGTATTCACCACGATGCACAAGGTGATGGTGAGCTCTGCAAAAGGGTCCGTCACAAGCTCGAAGAGAGTTGTCTTGAGCTTCACCCAAGTGGGGCAGCACTCCCAGATCAGATACTTCTGAGCCAAGGTGGTCAAGCAGGGTGGGCACCTCTGTTCAGTCTCCTCGAGTTCTGCATTACAGGTGTAGGCAATAACAACTGTCAGCCATGTGTCACCCTGGCCCCCCATCCTGTGGTCATTGCCCTAGACCTTGTCTTTTTTTTTGCAGTTTTTGGCTGGGGCTGGGTTTGAACCTGCCACCTGCGGCATATGGGCTGGTGCCTTACTCTTTTGAGCCACAGGCACCGCCTAGACCTTATTTTTAACAACTACCACCTCCAGTGTCTTGATTTCAGTTCTCCATCTCCCTGGATATCATTTCCTAATATTTGAGCTCCTTTACTCCTTCCACTCCAACCCAATCTCTATCCCTATCAATCCTTCAAAGTGATGACCTTACATATTTTCACTGCCCATTCATTACCAATGTAATGTTCTTATTTCATCTTTTTCCTACCACTAAGTCTCCAACACATTTGCAAGTCCACCCCATATTTTGCTTTCGTGCCCTTTGCAGTGGCTAGATAGACTTACCTCTCCTTGTGGGGGGCCTCTACTCTTTCACCTCCCCAAGGCCTACATCACCTCTTTCTCTCCTGTCTAGACCATTCTCATCAGCATTTTCAATTGTGTTAAATGCTATGAGAGAGAGGCAGAATGAAGTGAGGACTAGAAATAGATGATTTGAATTTGGAAAGGGTAAAAGCCAGATTCCTGAGGCTACAGAGAGAAATGGATGAGAAAGTGAAGGAGGTTAAGTGTAAACAACTTGCAAGGAATTTTGCTGTAGAGAGAGCAATAGATGAAGGAGAGCATGGGGTCAAGGCTCACCTTTCCCAGAGTTGAGATATAACTAAAACATGTTTACATGAGATAAGATTGGTCTACAGAGTGACCAAAGCTCCTGGATTCTTTTGAAGCCTTGTTTAGCCTCACATTTCTACAGCATTGCCTTTCTTGACCTTTCTATTCTTCCTAAAGAAATGTGGACTCTTGGCTCTGCCTTGTATTCTTCTGTGTATTCTCCTATTTCTGTGCATTCCTTCTCCTCTGCTGGATCCATCTCTTCTTCCCATTAAACATTGTAGTTTTCTTAGACCTCTGTCCCAGGCCTTTTTCTCTTCTTACTTGATCCATTTTATGTCATCCCATCCACTTGCTCTTTTTCAAAATTATTATCTATTTTCAAACTGTTTTCAATATATACCTCTTGGCCACCCTTGTCTCTAAGTTCTAGACTCATTTGTTACAATGGCAACTTCCTACTGGACATCTCTACCTGGATGTTTCAAGGGCACCTGGCACCCAACATGTCCGAAACTCAACTCATGATCTTCACTTTCTATCTTCTCCCCATGAAGCCCCTCCTCCCTCTATGAGTTGCTGCACTGGATGCCTTTTGCTGCCTATGGCAGAACATCATCATCAGGTCCTGCAACTTATGCCCCTTTGATAGCTCTCAAATCCTTCCATTTCCCATCATCCCCACTGCCACTATCCCAGAATTTAAGCACTGCCATCTTGCACCTAATTTCCTCCTGACTAGGCTCCTTGCCAACACACTTCCCCTCTTAATTCCCCTCTCCATGAATACTCTAAGTAACCTTTATAAAATGCAAATGTCGCTCCCCTGTCTCCAGTCCTTTAGTGGTACCTCATGGATCTTAAAATGAAGTCCCATATCCTTAATGAGGTCTAGAAGGTTCTTTGGATCTAGCCCCACTAATCTCTCTATCCTTATTTTGAGAACTTCTCTTAAATGCCCTCTATATTCTAGCTATGTTACGCTTTTTCTTTCCTCCAAAATTTATTCTCTCTTCTGCTTCAGGGGCTTTGCAGTCCTTTTGTCCTGGAATACTTCCTTGACCCTGGACTAAACTTGCTGTATCTCCCCTAGCATCCTGCACTTCCCCTTTCAGACACTCCATGCTCCCATACTGACTTGTCCATTTCTTTCTCTCCCACTAGGCATGAGGGAAGATACTCAGTTGTGTTTACTACTGTGATCCTGCTTCTGGTCTTCTGGTTTAGGCCATTGTCAAATCTCTTTGTGTGCCAAGTATATAGATGGTTCACATGTCTTGAGCTCAGTGAATTTCCAAGTTCTTACTGGTTCAGGCCAAAGTTTCTCTGGTACAGTCACTCTCAAAGAGGTAGCCTTGGTAAATTCTACTACAACTCAGACAGCATGAAGTGTCCTTAATATATCTCATGGACATAATGGATATAACATCGAATCAGAGAATATTCTGTGTCTTAAGCTCAGAAAACTTTGATGTCTTTACCTAACCTAAGGTCACCTTTCCTAGACTTTCTTTAAAATGTCATTGTTTCTCGGCTCAGCGCCTGTGGCTCAACGGGCTAAGGCGCCAGCCACGTACACCTGAGCTGGTGTGTTCGAATCCAGCCTTGGCCTGCCAAGCAACAATGACGGCTGCAACTAAAAACTGGCCAGGCGTTGTGGCGGGCACCTGTAGTCCCAGCTACTTGGGAGGCAGAGGCAGGAGACTCGCTTGAGTCCAGGAATTGAAGGTTGCTGTGAGCTGTGATGCCACAGCATTCTAGCCAGGGTGACAGCTTGAGGCTCTGTCTCAAAAAAAAAAAAAGTCATTGTTGCTCTTACCTTTCCTAGTCTACTCTTTCCTAGACCTGAAGAGAAGTCTGTCTTACTCCAAGATATCTGACTACTTCCTCATTTTCATTTTTTTATTAGTTCACATTATTATAAATTAGCATCACTTTCCAAATATCATCTCCGTGCATCATACTCATTCATTGTTAATTCAACAACTGTTTGTTTAGTGCCTGCTATGAGCCATGCATTGCTCCTCTAGGTACTGGAGTTCCAGCTGTGAGCAAAACAGACACATCTCTGACCTCATGGAGTTTACACCTCAGTGAATAATCATAACCAACATGTGATAAGCATTTACTTTGTGCCAGTCATGGTTCTAAGTATTTTGCTTGACCTCATTCATTTAATCTTCACAAGACTCTACAAGATAATTATATCTTCACTATTTAACAAGAGAGAACCCTGAGGAACATAGTAGTTAATAGAGCTCCAAGGTCATGTAATTTATCATAAATGGCAGAGCTGGGAAGTAGACTCAGGCAGCTGGACTCCAGAATAGAGTTCTTAACTTCTGCCTCTGTTGTTACCTCTCACTCACCCCAAGACCTTCTTAGACCTTACTTAAATTTGCATGTGTCTGGGACACATATTTTGTTCATTTCTATTTTATTCTTGCAAAATGCATTGTATTTGCTGTTTCTGCCTGTGAAACTTTCTCCCCACATGTCTGATTTCCTTGTTTCTTTCAGATTTCCTATCTCCTTAGAAAGAATGTCCTTCCACAATTCCCTTGTCTGAAAATTATCCTTTTGCACACCCTACTCTCCATCTCCTTCCCTCCTTTGTTTTTCTCCTACCTCTTATTACCATCTGAATATTTATTTGTTTATCATCTGTATTCCCCTGCATGTGCTAAGATGTAGATTCCACAAGGTGTATATCAAGTTCACCCCTGAGTCCTTAGCACCGGGGTGCAATGCCACATGTGTAACAGGTGCTAAACAAATGTTCATCAATGAGTGAATAAATGAAAAGAGGGAAGGAGGAAGCTTAACAGTTTGGGGAAATAAATGAAAAAGCAAAGTGTATTTAACATTTTCTGTTTGATGAATAATAGCTAAGAAAAAAATCCAAGGAACTTACCTGGTCAATAAAAAAATGGTGGGCATAGCAGCTTGGTGAAATTCTAGTGCAGCCATGAAAAAAATATTAGAAGTATAGACACTAATATGATGAATAGTGATTATTAAATAATGATCAATGAGGAAAAATAATATGAAGGAGTCTATACATACTACTGTTGAGAAATGGGTACACATTTCTCAAAACACAAACATAGGTATGCAAAAAAATGTGAGTTAAGGGTTCCCCCCCCCCCAGTCCTATATTTGAATTGAGTTTAAACTTCAGGTCCCCAACATGGGAACATTTTTTTTTTTTTTGGTTAAGTCAATGTTTGCTACTAGTACATTGTTTGAGGTGGTATCAGAAGTATATTTTACTTGAGTTATAGTTCCCATCTCATCTCATCTCTGGTTGGAGGGTCTGTGAAATGGCTCTACCTCTTGGCCTTTTCTAGATTCCCTTTTGGAATCCTACTTGAATTTCTTTCATACCTTTCTTTGGGGCAAAGTCATCATCCAGCTACTCTCCTGCCATTTCGGAGCCACAGGGTTCTTTCTGAGGCTACCTCAGCCCTTTTCAGACCTAGGTACATTACTGGCCAATCCTATTCTATAGTTTCTGTGCCATGCTGGTATGTGGGTCTCTCTCTGACACTCTTCACCTCTGACTTAACCTAAAAAGTAAAGCACAGATTGGCTCTGTTTTCAAATCCTACAAACAGTTTTGGGGTTTCTATTGCTTATCATACTTTTTTGGAGGAAAACGCACAGCACCCCATCTCCAGCACTCTCATCTCAGCTCCTTTGTCACTCTTTTAGCCCAAGACAATTTGATTTGTGTAGGGGGAATAGATAACTGGATGCGATTAAGGCAAAATAAAAACGGGATTAGAATAGGCCTCAGGCTCAGGGGAAGGAAGATGGAATTATGCTCTCTGGGAACTTGTGTGGACAGGTGATCGTGACCTATTGCCATCACCTTACTCCCCACCCCCTTGGCTTAGAACTTAGACACATCCCTGTAGAGATTGAGTGGATTCCTGCTTGCTGGGCAGAACCCTGAATTGATAAAGATTTAGTTAAATGGACTGTTTTGTTTACTTAAACTTCCTTCCAATATTCAGCTTAATGGGGGCTTGAGACAGAAATTAAGTTACACCTGTGAAAGTTACAACCATGAAAAATGTCAGGATAAATTTGCCATGTTAGAAAATTAAAGACAGTTAAATTTCTTGCATACCTGAGAGGTGGTTTGAAATTCCCTGGTCACTGCTAGATTGATTTTAAAAATCTAGTTTCATAAATACATACAAAAGCTGATGAACTAGAGCATTTAATTATTTGGATTCTGTTGGTTTTGAAAAGTTTTGTACATAAAAACTACTTTGATAAAGGACAATGGGGTCTGGAGGATGAGAAGGAGGAGTGTTTAGGACACCAAGACACAGATATGGGACATTCCCTAACCTGTGCTGCTCACACGGAGACTCACAATGTCACAGTAGGTGGATGTTCCAATGAGAAGCACTTACCTTCAAGGACAGAAGTTATGATACTGACAACACTCATTGCCCTTTGGGCTCGGAAAGGTTCATTCAAGTATTCTGCTGACAAGAAAGTCTTCTTCTGTTCTGCATCAAAAGCCTGCTGACACACAGAGTCAGGACACTCACCCAACCTGGTCTTTAGTAGCAAAGATAGACTATTTGACCGTGTATTGGCCAGTCTCACATAAAGTCATGTGTCACTTAACAATGGGATATGTTCTGAAAAGGGCATCATTAAGTGATTTTGTTGTTGTGGAATATCATATTACACAAGCTTAGGTGATATATCCTACTACACAGCTAGGCTGCATGTTTATTGCTCCTAGGCTACAAACTTGCACTGCATGTTAATGTTTTGAATACCATAGGCAACTGTAACATAATGATAAGTATTTATGTATCCAAACATATACAAACATAGATAAGATATGGTAAAAATATGGCATTATAATCTTGTGGGCCACCATCATATATGTGTGTATGTGGCCAGCCATTGACTAAAATGTTAGGTGGCTCATGACTATATTTGTGAGCTTCCCAGTAAGCTATGATCCTCTGAAGGAGGATCAGGGGAAACAGGGCTGGTGCTTGAGCTCAGGCAGGAGGACCAGAACATAGATCTGGGGCAGAATCAGAGCCCAGGTTGGCAGCTAATGTGGTGACCTGGGGTCACCTGAGGCTCTGCAAACTCCAGAAAAAAAACCTGGACTCCAGGGTGGGGACAGGGCTTGATAGAAATCAAGTTTCTGTGGAAACTGTAGGAGCAGTGGGCTACACAACCATTATGAGACTTCCTGTGGGTAGTGCATGTGATGTCTATGTAGAGTTCCTTCTCCACAGTGAACTTCACTGACTTCCATTCTTATAGGCTTATTTTCTTTCCCAATGTACAACCCAAATCTAGTTCCACACAGTCTTTCTTTCTTCAGGGAACATTTGTGTGTCTTGATTGTGTAGTATTACCTGTGTGCAAAAGACTCAATGTTTGTGTCCTACCCAGAGTTTATATATTGAAATTCAAATCCTTGGTGGATGTTATTTGGAGGTGGGGCATTTTGGTGATGATGATGTTCAGGACATAAGGGTAGAACTCTTATGAATGGGATTAATGTGCATATAAAAGAAACCCCAGAGAGCTCCCTTGCCTCTTCCACCACGTGATCTAGGGTTCTGTGAACTAGGGTTCTTCTATGTTAGGCCTGTAACTGTAGCCCTGAGCTTGGGGAGTCCAAGATCCACAGCCCCTTATTCAGCACTGCAGAAACCACTCAGAGTTCAAATTCAGTAAGCATTTATTGTGTACTTACCATTAATGAAGCTCCTAGGTATACAGTAAACACTTAAAGAATATAAGGAAAAGTTTAGAAAGTTTCTAATGATGAGGACTCAGCAAATGATACAGGTAGCTACTACATATTGTTATTTGTCAGACACATATAAAAACGAAGGCATTTTATTATTTTATTTAACCCTTCATCTAATTATAAACCTTTTTACAAATTGAGACAAGGAAGTTTGGGAAATTTTTTTTTTTATATATTTTTTGATTTTCTAAAATCTAACTACAAACAAGCATTTCTTTCTTTTTTTTTTTTTTTTATAGAGACAGAGTCTCACTTTATCGCCCTGCGTAGAGTGCCGTGGCGTCACACTGCTCACAGCAACCTCCAGCTCTTGGGCTTAAGCAAGTCTCTTGCCTCAGCCTCCCTAGTAGCTGGGACTACAGGCGCCCACCACAGCGCCCGGCTAATTTTTGTTTTGCAGTTCAGCCGAGGCCGGGCTTGAACCCGCCACCTTCGGTATATGGGGCCGGCGCCCTGCTCGCTGAGCCACAGGAGCCGCCCGAAGTTTGGGAAATTTAAGAGACTTGCTAAAAGTGATTCGGTTGATAAATGGCATAACTGGACTTGATACCCAGGTCCATACAACATGGAAGGGCTTAAAGAGTTAATATTTCCCTAGCATGATTTAACTAGAATGATTCAAGTTCAGAATAGCTAGAAATGACAATCTTGGGAATAGTTAAAAAAGAGTGGGGGAACCCATCACAAGAGAGGCACAAAATGCCTTCAGTTAGGCACCTCCCAGAGAGCCCTGCAAACTGGCTTTGACTTTAGGACTTCCTTTCAGTGATTCTCTGTTTGCCCTTGACTTTCTCCACCTTCTCTGCCCTGCTCTGTGACTTGTACAGAATGCACCACCCTCACTCTGCAGTTTTATTATGTTCAGTCAATAGGAGCTGTAGTCAGGACATCTGAGAATGGAAGGAGATATAAGTTAGGCATTTACTTCTTGGCTTCTTCCATACTGGGTCTTGGCTGGGTAGCAGCTGTTCCCATCTACCTGAGATCACCAGTTCTGTCAGAAAGCCTCTGATGCATGGCTACAGCTCCTGCTGCATTCTGATTCTGCTTTGCTTTTACCTCTTCAGACTACATGTGTAATACCTCTCCACATTGCTAGTCTACAGATGATTCACTGTGCCTTACTAGTTCTCTGAGCCTAGCCTATGCCTCTGTAAATATTTTATTAAACTCTCCCCTCTTGCCCATTGGAGTGGTCCATCTATTTCTTGCTGGGACCTTGAATCATATGGCATCAAATTAAGGCTACTCTGGAAGAATTATCTGAGTTATAAAGAACCACATATTATTCTCTTTACAATTCTGTTTTCAAATTTCTCTGTATACCTGGCAAGCCAGAGAGGGCAAATGAAAAACCCTAGAAGCATCATTATGGAAACAGGGTGCAGAGCTCAAGTTAAATTACAGCTACCAATCCAATGAGGAGTCTCTTTTTCTGTTGCACTCTGCAATTCTTCTATTAGAACGCTGGCCAGTTAGTCACTGTTCCCCAACTTGGGCATTTTGGCAAGCTATTTCTTCTTTAAATAAAGCAAGGGACATCTTGCTTCTTCTAAGATATGTCCTGAGACCCTTTAAGAATTTTTCTGGGTCCCATTTGTCCAACCTAGGGTAGTTTGCACAGAATTATAGGAGGAAGAGACGGACCTTCAATATTTCTCATACTTATTTAGAGACCAAGAAAGTCTATCTCTAAAGCAGTGATGATGAGCGGGGAAAGAAAAAAGACTGAGAAGAAATAGGGAGTCAAATTAAAAATAATTTGCATCACTGTTTTGCACAGTAAACCTGAGGTCAGCTCAATCTCTCTGAGGCCTCAGAGCCCCATCTGTAAAGTGGTGGTAGGTTGGGAGGTATTGAATAGAATGATGGCTAAAGAGCCTTTCCATTGATGATATTGAGGGCTTTTTGGCCCATAACCTGAAGGTAGCTTGAGAGAGTCTGGAAGATTCATAAACTTACCAGGACTTCAACAGCTACAGGGTGAAGGTCACTAGTGGACTGTGTGAGGTGTCCATCTTCTCCATGCTTGGACCCAGAATTGGAGGCTTGAGGCAGTGGGCTCCTAGGGAGAGACCCAAGGGGCCCTTGCTGGCCAGCACCCCCACCCAGCAGCAGGGAGCCTTGATGGCTTTCGTGGTCTCCAGGAGCAGTTCCATCATCTGTGACTCCATCAGAAAGTGAGAGATCTTGGCCTGGACCCCGGAAATGGAACACACTGCCATGGCTAGCCCGGCGCCTTCCCGAGGTGAGGCCTAAGAAAGACTGGGTATTGATTGCCCCAATAGAACAGGAGAGAAGGCAGGTTGGAATCTAGTTCTCTGCCAAATCTAAAGCTCAGTACTTCCTTCCACTCACTACCATTTCCCTTCCCTTATTCTCATGACCTTCCAGAGGCTAAATAAAGGCATAGATATCTAAGGGATATTTTATGTGGACTTGGAAAGGTAACAGAAAAAAAAAGGAACCTGGAAAGACCAAAAGAAAAGAGAATACAGAGTGCAAGTAGGCCTTCATAGCCAAAAATATGTCAGAGGACAACCTGGTCACCTGGATGACTCAGCTGTTAGCTAGCCTCTGGCCACAGGGCTAGAAGAAGCAGTCTTAAGTTCCCATCTCTACATGCAAAGTTGTGACCTAAAGAGACTACTATTCACACTAGTACTAGAATAAACTTCATGAGTGGTTGTTGAATGAATGAGTGCACTTCACAGTTTGAAAATTAGGTTGTACAACTCATAAGATCAATTCTGATAAGTTTGAGAGTTTGTGTTGCAAAAAAGGAGATAAGAGCTTTACAGTGTAATGAATTTCCGGGATCCCTTGAGGCAAACTTTGAAAGATCAACAATGGAGAGATTGAAGGAAGAGTTGCAGCCTAATTTCGTAGAAGAATAATGCTATTCTTCCAAATCAATAAACATTTCCCATCAAAATCTTTCACTGAGGGAACTATGAGGCTTACAGTTGCCAGAGAAAAAGAGCTAATTCATAGGTCCAGAGCCCCCAGAGAGTTAGTGGTCTAGGTTTGTGAGTTCCCATGATCATTGTGGAACCTTGACCATAACAAACCATCAATTCTGTCCTCAGGTCATATATAGCATTTCTAAATTTTAAACATTGATTTCATGACAATGTAAACTCTGATTATGCAATTTTATTCCTCCCTCCTTAATTTCTTTTGTTTACTAAACTACAAAAGTGGAGCATCTTGCCAAATGGAATCATCTTTACTTATCCCCTTAGACCACAGAACTGAAGTTTCTTTTCTTAATGATTGGAAATAATTATTACAAACCAATGCTTGCAATCAATGTTGCTTGATTCCTGTTTGGCAATAATTACTGCAAGCCTCGTATCATCAATAAGGTATTCTTTGACTAGAATACACATCCAAGGACTACAAAAATCATAGAAACCTACAAATCCTTTCCAATTTTGAAGCAAAGGAGCAGAAATGTAAATACACATTAAAGATGGGGACCTGATATATTTGCACTAAGGCACCAAGAAAATGAATGAAAAAACTGGAAAGAAAAATTTGGTCCCACATTTAATAGCCAGAGCTTCCTTCTCCACTAGTTATTTTCAGAATTAATCTATTGACAAATGATGGCCAATGTTTTTTGAGTCTAGGCACTAAAATTGCTTTAAAGTACATCATCCAAGTGGGCCAACTTGACTCCTGTGGGTTTCTGGAAATCCCTGAGATGTCTCTTCTATGTCTAACTCCTAACCTTTACCTCACTGCTGTCAGAAAATGGTTTTATATAAAAACTACCTAAGATCTATTTACAAGATGAACATAACTGGGAAAAGAGGAAGGGGATGTCTTCCTGAATGGGCCCAAATCAATCAGTTGGCATCGAAGAACTGCCCACACAGCAACTTCTTGTTTTTGCATGTATATATACATTTTTCATGCCTAGAAAATACTCTTCCTCAAACTTTCCCGAGTATTCAATTATAATATTAGAGAAACCTCTACTCTTTATTATTTATCTCACTTATCCCTTCCTCCAGGAAGCTTTTCCTGATACACATCCACCACATAAGAGTGAACATTTCCTCTTCTAGTTCCAAATTTCTATGTACGTATCACTAATACTGTATTTAACATATACCTGTTTTTATATCTGCCTCCTCCCTCCCCCCAAGTGGAAATCCTTGAGAAAGAGATAATGCTTTAGTCATCTCCTTATACCAAGCACAATAAATAGTTCCTCTTTCTTCCTTTTGAAGGTAATCCTTACTGGAGAGAAAAGAATATTCACCAAACCATTATTGGACAACCAGGTGCTAATCTGTGTGAGAATGACTGAATAGGGAAAATTAAAGCCCAATTCATATCATTGACATTTTTATGGAAGCTGTGATTCATCATGTTCAGGGATTGCCAAAGCCCTAGCCAAATCCCCTTTGAAACATTGTCTAAACTGTGCCCCATGCATGCCAGGTGCTTGCTCAGAAGAGGCAGAGCAAGAAAGAGAAGGACACAGATGCAAATAAATGAGTAAGTATGGGTGTGTCACTGAGGTCTGTGGGCATGCAAGTGTATCTAAGTATGGATGAGGTTACACAAATCTCGGGGCTGGAAAGGTGGTATTGCCAAAAAGTAAAACATCTTTCAGGTGAGCACCGAAAAAGAGAGTGAGAGGGAAGTGAGATGAAGAAGACCTGAAAAATAGCCATGTGGATCTCCTTTTCCACACTGTTATTGTGGAAACCAGAAAGGAGATACTATCTCTCAGAAATGCATATTTGGGGTCCTCAGGATTTTCAAGGAGTAGTAAAGTGTTGGAAGAAACTTGGTGAGGGAAGTTGGAGTGGAAATCTTGGAGTTGTTGGAATAATGTCATTATGAGAGAAACATAATTTCCACAGAGGCTGAGGTGAGATACTGAAGCCATTCCCAGGTTGGACCGGGTCAAAGAGATGACTGCTGGGATCTGCTTGCTGTACCCACAACAGGTGAAAGCTTAAGCTGCAGGGCTTGAGGCATGAGGTCAGAAATTATACCCCGTAAATATATGCAATTACTATGTATCTATTAAAAAAAAAACCAAAAATCCCTTCCCTGCATTATGGTCACTTTTGCAAAAATAAATTTGCAACAAAGATAAAAACAAACAAAAATATTTGATACTTCAGGAGGAAAAAAATTGTGAATAATTTCAGTACCATGGACAGAAAAGCCCCTAGCTTTAGAACTGCAGATGAGCAGGTAGGAGGGAAACTGACCTTTCATGTCCACAGACACTTCAAGGTCAGCATACTCAATATGCACTTCCCTTCTTACTTAAAACCAAGGGTTCCTCTTGTAGTTCCCTTGTCTTAGAATTGTCATCTTTCTGATTGCCCAGTCCTGAAACTTGGGAGGCATCTTGAATTCTTTTCTCCTTTTTCCCCAGTCCCAATTTTGATCCTCTTTCTTGAATAATTCTTTGGTCCTATTTAGACCACCATTAGGGAGGGGTGTCTGAATTACTAAAACATCCCACTAATCTCTAGTATCTCGAGCTGTCTCTCTGCTACCAACTTCTTCCCACTTCAACCCATTGTCCATCACAGCTGCAAACTGGGTAATATTTAAAGCAAAAACTTGAGCCCCTTACCATTCTGCGCTGGTTGTAAGGGTCAGGTTGGAGTGATTTGTTGTCATCTGTAGATCCCTGTGAGACTCTTGCCTTCATTCTGTGCTTTCTTTCATTGGCATCTTTGAAGGTTAAAGTTGATTCATTGTGGGAATGGAGAGAGGCTGTGTCAATTCTCAGTGCTGCCAGCACCTAAGAAGAAAGATTGCCAGTTGCAGCCAAAAATACCTGTTTGGGCTTAGCGTAAATGTGTCCCCAGCATGGGTGTGAGGGGTCCAAAACAGAGATCAAAGGCTAGGACCTGAGTGGTGGTGGGATTAGAATATGGCAAGAACAGCCACTGCTGTAACACCTCCCTCACTCAGACCCTATAGCTCTCTGTTGAGGCACTACCCAGGTCCCTTTTACCAGGTCTGCACATACCTCCACCCCCAGGCTGCTTACATAATAGCTGCTAATGGCTCATACCTGTAGCATTCTGTAGAAGATTTCTACCTCTTTGGATAGGTATGGGGGTATGAAAGGTCAGACTCCTTGTCTCAAGGTAGGGCTAATGTGGTACAAATCCATGCTCCAGAGCTCCCTTGGGATCAGGCTGAAGCTAGTCTCCAAGTCTGAGACCACTCCTTGTTTAGTTCCACTGCCTGTTTCCTTCACTCACTTCCTTCTGACAGCACACCCTCAATAAATCACTTGTACAAGAATCATCATGCAGGTTCTTTTTAAAGAAAACCCGACCTAAGATAGTTCTTGAGGTGAGACAAATCCTCCTACAGTTCCCTAAGATGGCAGCCTTATCTAAGTGGCTGCTCCAGTCCTCTGACCAAGAACATAGTCTACAACTGACTTCACAATGCTTCTGCCCCTCACAAACCTCCTGCTCCTTCCGCAGAATCTCAAGGGCCTCCTGGAACTTCTTCTCCTTTGCTTCAATTTCATCAATGGTTGCCTGGTTCTGCTCCTCATATGCCATAGTGACTACAGCTAAGATCAAGTTGACCAGGTAGAAAGATCCCAGGAAGATGACAAGCACAAAAAAGACCATATAGATTTTCCCAGAAGCCCTCAGGGTCTGCAGATTCAAGGGAAAGAAGAGAATCATGTACCCACAGCATATGGGTCCCAAAAGTTAAGTCAGACTCCTTCAGGAAAAATGTAGTCATGCAGCTGACCCATCAGCCTCCAACCAAGTCTGTATAGGGACATGCAAATCAATACCTGCTGGTAGAGGCGTTCCCAGGAGTCCTGTGTCATGAGACGGAACAGTGAGAGGAAAGCCCAAACAAAGGAATCAAAGCTGGTGTAGTTGAAATCTGGGTTGTTAGAAGTTTTAAGGCATATATAACCATCAGGGCAGTGGCTGTAGCAAGAACAGAGAAGGCCATCTATTGCACAGTTTCTGCTTATAGGGTGGGGGCAAAGCAGTTTGGGGCTGCAGAAAGACCCAAGGTTTGAAGTCAGAGATCAGAGTTCAAGGCCTGGCTTTCTGCTTACTAGCTGAGAGACCTTGGACACTTAGCCTCTTGAAGTCTCAGTTTCTCTCATCCATAAAATGGAGATGCTAATACTTGGACCTCAGAATTTCATGCACAGGGAGTGGTCTGGGGAAAGCCAGCTGATTGAACAAAAATAATCCCATAAGGTGTTAGGCTCTGCAAGTTCACACCAGGTAAGGAATAGACAGTAGCAATAATGCAAACTTAAAACCTGAGCCTGTTGGCACCATCTGCAGAGGTGTCTATCAAAGGAGGACTCTCATTAGCCAAGTTCACCAACCGATTATATATAACAATGGAAATAACAGTTTCCATGCGCTGAGCACTTCCTGTGTGCCTCTCCCTTCTCTAAATGCCTGCGAACACTGTAATTTAATCATCTTGACAATCCTTCTGTACTAATGAGGAAGTTAGAGTTCAGAGAGAATTCAGTTGCCTAAAACTATGCAGGTGCCTACGTATTTGTTAAAAGGAGGAATATAACCATCAAATAGCCTAATACTTATGGCAGCTCAGCCTGCTTTTGAAGACTGAACTTTGAAGACAGGTAAATTCAAGATGACTGCCTGGTACTAAAGTGGAGAGTACTGAAATCCTCCCTCTCTTATTGTAGGGGAGTAAGTTGTATTCTCAGCATAGGGCAGTTGAGGTGTTCTCATCAAGCTTAGTGGAGAAGGCTGGTAAGAGTAGTCCCTTGTTTGAAGGTCACAATTCTTTTGCTCCCAGGATTCATCCATCAACACTACCCCCAGGATTTTCCTTATTCCAGACATCCACATGAACAGATAACCCCAGAACCCATACAATTGACTGGAGGCCCTACAACTTAACTGTAGTCAATTCCAAATCCATCTGCACATGATTGGAGATGACAAGTTTCCTGACTCTGCAGACCCACATTTTAAAAGACTCTCTTGATTTGCTTTCCCAAGGGGCTAGTCAACCCAATTACCTGTAGGTTTCCTAATTAACTCTAAGGGCAGCCTATTTCTGTGTCTTCTATAGAACTCCAATTTAGCTACTACATATCAACAGTTCACTGCTCTCTGTATCAACAGCTAACTGCTCTGAAGATTAAATATGACCACTGTGCAATGTCTCTTGCATGATGTCTTCAGTATAGTAAATATTAAAATGCAATTTTAATTTCCAATTTATATACTAAAATGCAATTAAAGTTCTTGCTGTTTTTAACCTTAGAAACTACTAAAAATGATGGGCTGGAATAATATATGTGAAACCATGCTGAAAATCATTAGTTATTTTCTCATATCCATCGTCTACTTTGAGACCCCAGATTTTTCTCCCACAGTACCATTGGTCAGTATGGACCTTTGCTCAGGCCTTTGGCTTCTAAGCAGTCCAGCACAGGACCCAGATTCGGCACCCACAGGTGGTGCCGTCAGGGCTCATTCTGCCCACAATCCTGGGTTGGCCTCTCCCTGCTGTCCCAACCTGGTCCACTTCTTCACTCCCTGATGGGGACCTGCCCATAGTAGACCTGGCCTCCCTGGGAGCCAGGACCACTTTACCACAGAAAGTACTTGGGCTTCTCTGGATCCATTGCCTCAAGGAATGCCATCATCCAGACAGGAAAAAGACATTGAAGGAGCTCTTGGTTTAAATTTAACTCATAAGCAAATGAAAACTAATGTTAGATTGACTCTCTGAGGGAGTGAGGGCATTGTGAACTCTGATATTCCAAGTTCCCAGCCATGGAGGTAGGAGCAATGGGCCTTTCTGATCTTTTGCCTGAACTAATTCTGCTCACCTGCTGCCCCAGTGCCAAAGCAGCAGGCAGAGCTGAGGGTTCCTCATTCTGTAGTTTTGTCTTACATTCTCTTCCACTACCTGGTATGACTCTATTCAAACGATCTCTTATCCATCTAGCCCAGAAATGTCCTACCTTCCTCCAGGAATTCTTCCTAACCCTTATCCATTGCCTCACACTACCCCTTGCTGTGCTTCCCCAGCCCTTGGAGTCCCTAACACAGCACTTTCTCTGCAGTGCAGCATCTTCACACACTAGCAGGAGAGAGAGAAAACTAGAAGCTCACAGTTGGATCTGGGCTAAATAAATGTCTTGTTGGCCCAATAATATGTAAATTCTTTTGGAAATTGGTAGCCTATGTTTATAGTTGGCATATTTTGTGCAAAAATCATTTATATTCCTTGTTTCTATTTAAAAGTTGGAAGAGCTAAATACCAAAAGAAATAAACCCACATTTCCATATGGCAACCAAAAGCTGGACTGAGCAGTGGATGTCCCCTTTAGATGGAGAATGATCTCTGAATCACCAGATTCCCACCTGGCCTATTCCATTCATTTGTTGTTATGTGTCTGGCCACTGCAAGAATTTGCAAAACGGCATCTGTTTCTTCCTCTGTTATGTGGAATAACTAAATCTGTAGGATGGAGTTAGCTGTGATGACTAAATATAGAACATTGGACACAAATATTTTTGATAAATACTCATTCTTTCCTGGAGGAGATAATTTGCAAAAATGGCGACAATTCTTCCCTTTCTGTATCCACAACTCCTTTATAATGGAAGGACTTTGCATCTCCTTCCATTGAGAGGTGGTATCTATTTTCCCACTTCTTGGCTCTAGATTGTCCCTTCATTTGCTTTGGTCAATAGAATGAAGAAAAAGTAACATAGTGTCAGTTCTAAGCATAGGCCCCAAGAAGCCATGCACAATTCTACTCATTCTTTTGAAACCTTCTCTCTGCTATGAGAACAGGCCCAGGCTTGCCTTCTGGGGAGTGAGATGTGACATAGGACAGAGACAAGACATCTTGAACCAGCCATCTCCCCGCTAATCTATTCACTATCTGCTGACTCACCAATAAATCCAGTCAATTCCCACTGATCCAAATCCAAAATGCTGATGCACAGATTCATGAGGCAAGTATTTGGTTGCTGTTTTGATTCTCAAAATCCTGGAGTTATTTGTTACATAGCAGAAGCTAACTCATTCACTCTTTTCTCAGGAACTCTGGGATGGCAAAGACCATGACATACCCATTTCTGTATCTCCCTCAAGACCTATAACCCAGTCTCTACACAGAAGATACTGAGGAAAAGTTGGAGGAGGAACCATTGGGCATTAGTGCTTCATCATGTGTTGGGCACTCACCCTGAATCAGATCCATTGCCACAGAGTAAGGGATCGGAAGTGCCTGGCTTGTAAAGGTAGTCATCTGCCAAAGAAAGGAAGAAATGAAAGCCTCATAGATGGTTATAAACCCTCCAACCCAAACCTTATGTGCTGAAGGCAACCCTTCCTAAGTCTTCTGTCTGAGTGGGGTGAGTTCCCTTTGCTATGCACACTCAGTCGGCACATCCCTTTGCTGTGTTTACATGGTGGGTACAGTGGGCCACTAGAAGGGCTAAAGTCACATCTGAGAAGAGAAGAGCTGAGCAGCAACTTCAGCTCTAAGCCTCCCCAGCAGAGGCAGAATTACTTGCCTCAGGAATTACAGCTTATTTCCTCGCAAAAGGGATGCTGGACAACAGTAAATGAGGGACCCCAAAGTAAAACACAGCTCAGGAGAAGCATTTCAGCAGAAAGAGGAATCAGAATGTATGTCAATACACACATGCAGGACCTTCACACCTTTTGTCCCTACTGCATATGGTCCCAAGGTCCCAATCAGACTTTGGTCCTTATGGCATAAATTCCACTCACATTCTCTGTGAGATGAGTAGTTGGCAAACTTGCTGATAGCTGTGGAATTCCTGACACATTTGTTCTTGAGGTTGCCCTTAAAGAGTTGCAGGCCCACCAGGGCAAAGACACTTAAACAGAAGATGGTAAGAATGGTCACATCAGCCAGCTTTCTTACTGAGTGGATTAGGGCCCCCACAATGACCTTCAGCCCTGTAGGAAGATGACAGCAATACTTCCACATGGATAAAGCAGCAAAAACAGAAGATGCACCTGCATCTCAGCCATTCCCACCCCAACCCGCCCTTACATATAGGCATGACATTATTTTCACACTATAGTTCCAAGTCCAGTTTCTTATCTCAGCCTTGCAATTACTTTGAGAGGCAGGCAGAGACTACTCCTTTCATTGTAAAAGATGAGGCAACTGAGACCCAGACAATACATTTTTTGTCATCTAAGGCTAATAAATTTCTTACACTGGCAATTCAATTTAAAAATCATGGAATATCCACTGTGTTCCAGGCACGGCACTAGGCACGAGGCTACTAACTATACTCCAGTCATTTGGCACATATCTGTCTATACTCTTCTTCATTCTGGGAGGCAGCCCAAGGCTTGGAACACATAAAACCTTACTCTGAGGGTGTGTGTGTATGTTGGGTGGGGAAAAGGGAGAGAGAGATAGAGATACAAGGGAGATAAGAGTCAGACAAAGATAGAAAGAGACACAAAGACACAGGCAGTTGAATTTAGCAATAGACTGAGACTGAGAAACAATGAGTCACTGAAGCAGAAACAGAGAGAATCTAAGCTAAGCACAGGTGGCAGCAAAGATGGAGTTCCCGCTAGTTTAAAGAGGAATAATTTAGGGCTCTGTAAAGTGGAATCAACTTCTTTGGGAGATGAGATTCACAGGCAACAGAAAGAACTCTCATCAGGGGAGCAGTCTGGAGTCTGTCTTTGGCTTGTCATTCTGATTGACAAATAATCCATTAGCACCATGTATGTCAGTCCCTGGGTTGGGAGCTGAGTCATGGTTAAGGCATAATCATGTATTGGTATTGTGTGAGAGCACAGGGAATTCCATAGTATTATTGAGCAAATGGACACACAAAAGAGCAACCCTTCAATGAAGGGACCAGGGAATGGGGTGGAGGGTGAGGAAATTGGGAAAGAGAAGGGAGTTTCTTTGAGGTGATAAAAAATGGGCAGAGCCCTGAGGAATGAGTACGAGTTGAGTAGAGAAGAGGAAAGACATCTGGGAAAGGGGGGCAGCACAGCCCAAGGCTGGGAGGTATGTGAATGCACCAGGCCACAAAGGGGAAGCATTAAGAAACATTTCAGGGCATTTACTTTGTCTCTGGCCTCACCATCTCCACCTTCAACCTCAGAGGGATGAGGACTAATCAGTCACTGGGTCACTGGTGACAACAGAGACCTTAGAGACCCAATAAGATGAACTTTGGTGAAGTAATTATGTTTTTGAATTGTCAAGAATTGCCTAATTCCTTTCTCCTCTGGAGATCCAAAGTTGGAGCTGACACAGCTTTTTGACCTTTGAAAATGGTGAAGATACCACAGCCTAGGACCGCTTTCTCTCTTCTTCCCTATTTCTTTCTTTCTTTTTTTATTTATATTATAACATTTAATGAGGGAACTTAGCTAAAGTGATTTTTTCTAATGTCTTGCAAACAAAACTGCTTGATTTATTGAAGTTCCTACTTTTTATCCTATTGTTCTATAATCACATGGACCTAGCTCAATTGAGTCACATTGTCTTAAAAACCAGAGTTAAAAAAAAAAAAAAGTACATGCTTCCTTAGGTATTTACCTCTCAAACAAGTGAAATATTTTAGGAAAGCAGCCCAAACTGCTATTTTTTAAAAAAATTGGGAATGAAAATTGGGAAATATATTTTTTATCAATAGACTGATTTTCAAACCTATCACAAATAATGAAAATAGATTTTGGATGATATGAAGACCCATCTCAACATATTCACAGTAAAGTTTTGGAAACAACAAAAAAAGAATCTTGTCCTCTAGTTTCCTGTTAAGCCTACAAGTTTTTCTTCCCCATTTCTAACTTTAAACCTTCAGTTTAAGGTATAAATGAGAATCAACTGGGAGTCTTACCTGAACCCCACAAAAAGAACAGAAAATGAGGACACAATCCACTTGCCATTTATTAATAGTGAGGCCACATGGGATAGAGCATTGGCCTAGGAATCGGGACATTAGACTCCTAGGTCACACTTTCTCTTATTAGCTATGAGGCCTTGACCTTGTGTTTTCTACGCTCTGGGCCTCAGTTTCTTTGTCTTCTTAAGTGGAAACGATAGTCTTTGCCCTGGAATCTAATAGGGTCCTTGTGAAAATCATAGAAGGGTGCTAGTCTGGGAAAACTCGCATATGCTCTGTGAATAAATGTGCTGGTTAAAATTACGCACCTGGGATCACAGAAACTGTTTTTAAAGCTCTAAGAACTCTGAACGTCCGCAGGCCTGAGATTCCTCGGAGATCGATTGCTGAACCAACGTATCTGTAGAACCAAAAGTCAATCAATATCTCTGCAAGTAGAAACTCACGGGAATGCATGCAGATAAACAAGGACTATTTGGGGTAACAAGAGGCAACTAGGGACTCAATCAGACATTGAGAAGCTAGTGGCACTACCATTTATAGACTAATACTGACACTAACTTAAAGATTGCCATCTGAGAGGAGGCATTGCAGTCCAGATGGCTCTGTGTATATACAGATGGATATTTAAACATGATGGCTTGGGTGACACCTGTGGCTCAGTGGGTAGATCCCCAGTCTCATCTACCGAGGGTGGCAGGTTCAAATCTGACCCCAGCCAAACTGCAACAAACAAAATAGCCAGGCATTGTGGCAGGTGCCTGTAGGCCCAGCTACTTGGGAGGCTGAGACAAAAGAATCACTTAAGCTCAAGAGTTGGAGGTTGCTGTGAGCTATGATGACACAGCACTCTACTGAGGGCGATAAAGTGAGACTGTCTCAAAAAAATAAAATAAAATAAACATGAGAGCTTGGCCAATCAGTGTTCTCAGAAAAAGAACTGATTCCTCAAGAAAAGACCTCTATGTTAGACAGGTACAGGCTGAGCCTTGTTTGATCTACAACTGTTTATCAGCTGAGATCCAAGATCTTTCACTTCCAGTGGGCTTGGGACTAATTCTGGAAAGTGAGCCCCAAAGCAACACTCTGGCAAGAAAACCCTGGGCCATACAGTTCCAAATGAAGAATCTGGACTTAGAGAAGGAAACACACACAAACCCCACATGGACACACACACAACCTGGCATGGAGAAATACTCACGCCAGGGTAATGACGCTAAAATCCAGCCAGTTCCAAGGATCTCGCAGGTAAGTGAACTCATTTAGGCAAAATCCTCTTGCCAGGATCTTTATCAAGGCTTCAAAGGTGTAGATGACAGTGAAGACATACCTGGATAAGAGAGTGGAAAAGAAGTAATAAATATACCATGGAGAGAGTGCAAGTTGTTCCTTCTGTCTCCGGGAAGGAGAGACGAACTTCTGTGGTTATTCCAAGGGTACAAGGGCAATGAACATCACCAAGGTGTTGATGAGGAAGAAGATAAGGCCAAGAGACCAGACACAGGCTGAGAAACACAGAGGGGCCACACAACTGACTGGAATGGGGATGCATATGTGTGTGTGGCTGAGCAGGTGGCAGCCTCTGTTGTGAAAGGTAGGCAGAGGACAGTAGCAAGTAAAGAACAAGATCCTCCTGTTCCTGGAGGCTCCCAGAGGGCCCCTGCCCTGTGGGAAGCTGAAGGCGCATCTCCCGACCTGTTGATGGTGGAAGATGTGGAAGAGGGACGAGATCCAGATACATGTATCTTCCCTCAATTTCTCTACCTCTGACTGTCTTTTGTTCTCACGCCAGGCCTGCATTCCTTACCTAGCTGTCATGGAAAAGTAAAGCATCTAAATCCACAAACATTTTCTTAGGAGGATGGATCCTACTAGAGGAAGTTCTCTTAAGACATCTCTTTTATTCTGCTTGGCACCTCATTGGATTTGGATTTGAAGAGAAGGAGCTGAGGTTGGGAGTAGGGTAGTGTTTCTCAAACATTCAAAATAGTAAGTTCCCAGATGATGCTAATATTGCTGGTCTGGGGAAGCAGCCTTTGAGAACCACTGACCCAAGGAATTCAGGTGTATACATAAATCACAGTAATTTTGGACACATTCATATTTTTTAATTATGAAATTATAAACATAAATTCTACTGTTAAAACTAGGAAGACTTTTTAAATTAAATATGATAGATAGAACACATACATTTATCTCCATCCCTTCTGAAACCCATCTAAAATGTCAGAAAGAATTTTTTAAAGGTATAAACTTATTAAGGCAAACATCATGGAGAATGCGACAACAAAATTTTGGAAACTGGAGTGCAGATTGATGAATGGTGACTGATAGAGCAGATCAAACAAAGCTGAAAACTGGCTGCAAGTGGGGAGTGCCCAGAAGCAAGCCAAACTACATAAATTCACCATAAATAAGTGGAAATAGGAAATTATTTCTTTGTACCTTTATTTATAAACTATTCATTATTGCTGTGCCTCAGAACTGCTCAGAACTAAGAGATGCTAAACATCTCTGAAAGTAGGGCTTAAAGGAAGGTGGCAAATGGGGTTGGAAGGACTATTTAAGAGTTTTTGCAAGAATCATGTGGGCTTTCTAGAAACTGCCTCCTCTGCTCTGGAGATGGATTGGATATTCATTCTCTTAAGAGGGAGAGAGTTGCATACTGAACCTGTGTATAAAGGAAAGTCTACATTCTGAAAGTTAAACAACTCCCTTCCCTCTTCATTTCTAGCCTTCATAAATTTTCTAGTAGCTAGTGAGGTTTATATCCCATAAGAATGCTGCACTTTTAATAAAAAAGAAAAAAAAAAGAATGCTGCACTTTTAATATGAATAGCCAGCCAAGGAGCATCAGGAATTGAAGGATGCTTCTAACTCCAAAAACCAAAGCAACCAAATAGGAAAGAAGGAAGGAAGGAAGAGTGAAAGGAGCAGAAAAGTGAGAAGACAAAATTTTACTAATATTTTTAGAAAAGTGAAAGATGAGAATATGGTGCACATATAAAAGAAGAACAAAATAGAACTTTGAAAATAAAATATGATAGCAAAAGTAAAACATTAACAAAACTACTGGATCAAAGTGTTGGAAATCCCACAGAAAGCAGAACGAAAGGCAGAAATGGGTAAAAGGTAAAAAATATATATGTATGAAAATTAGAGAATCAGACTAGTAGGTGCAATGTCTGGTTAACAGGAGATCTAGAAAGAAACCAAAGAAATCAACTGGAGAAATTACCAAAGAAATAATTCAAGAAAATTTCCTCAGACAAGTATTTTATTAAAAATACCCACAGATATTCAGGAAAATGAATGAAAAAAAAGCTTACACCAAGGCATAACAACAAAGGCTTCAGAATATTACGTACAAAGAAAAGCTCAACTTTTAAGAGGAAGAAAACCAAACAGATCATATACAAAGAACTGAGAATCAAAACCAGAACCATCAGATTTCTTAATAGCAACCCCAGGTATTAGAAGACAACAGTAGCTTCAAAATTTTCAGGAAAATAATTTCTAATACAGAAGTCCTTCACCTACAAACTGTCAAAGTTAAAGGCTGAATAAACATAACTACAAGTAGATGACGTCTCAGAAAATACTTCCCAACTACCCTTCTAAGAAAGTTATTATTAGAGGATGTGCTCCACCACACAAGGAAGTAACCAGTGAAAAGAAAGATATGGGATCCAAGAGAGAGGCAAAAGGAATCCAAAAAATAGTGGAGAAAGAAAAAATTCTAGAAAAGAGCCATGCATCAGGCCTAGAAATCATGCAGTCAGAATGAGGCAGGAGATGGAAAGACTTTCATTTTTGTAGGGAAAATTAAAACAGATAACCCAATGAGACCAAATAAATTGAAGAAATAATTCAACATTGAGGGAAGAGTTTGGGAATAAATTTGGGGTAAATATGTAGAAAACTGAGCAAATGAAAAAATGAAATCTTCATTAACTCCAGGGAAAGAAAAACATTGTACCAAAAGGAAATGTAATCAAAGCACACTGTGAACAGTATTTGCTTAGCAGTACTTTTACGTAATCAAATAACTTAGTCAGACACTATATATATTATCTGATGATTTAACCAAAAATTGTGACATAACTATAACCCTAATTTTTTTCGTAACAGGAAGACTGTAGAGAAAATCTGAAATGAAACTAAAAAAGCAGTAATATGAGCATGTATTGGAGATAGGGAGGTATCCCAAGAAAGAGGTAAAAAAGCTGTAAGTGGTTTTCTCTGTAAAGATGGGATTAAGGGTAAAGAGATGAGAAAAAATGAAATTGCTGGGGTTTTTTTTAAGAATCCTTCTACAGCAATATGATATTTTAAAACCATGAACAGGTATGTCTTAAATAAAAATTAAATTAAAAAGTGAATGACAGCAATTTTTTTAGTATTTGGGAGAGGAGAAATAGAGTTTGAAAGCATTTGTAAAATAAATCTGTATCAGGCTCCATAGCTGTTTGAACTGTCAAGTTCCATATCTTATTGTTTTCCCCCCTATTTTTTATGTTTTCTAAATGAGAAAATCTTAACTCAGAATTATAGGTTGTTGGGAAGCTTTGGAGGATATTTCTGGCTTGTCAGATCAAACACAGACCCAGAAATTATGGAGAGAGTTCTCTCTAAAGACTATTTTCAGTGTTTCACCAGAGGACAAGTGGCCTAGCTTAACGGCAGCTAATGCAGTCACATCCTCTCTTTGGTGGTATTTGGCTCTGAAAGGCATTTCTTCATCTTTGTTTGTGGAATTGGGATGTGATTTTTAATATGTTTAATGTATTTTTTTCCTAAGCACTTTTTCCAGTGAATGAAGAAAATCTTTGGGTATTGGGAAAAAAGTGAAACTCTCCGGCCATTGAGCCATTTAGCACCACTATTCAGTTTTAAGAAATCTTGATGCCTAATCATTAAAAATACTGATATTTACAGGCGGCATCTGTGGCTCAAAGGAGTAAGGCGCCAGCCCCATATGCCGGAGGTGGTGGGTTCAAACCCAGCCCCAACCAAAAACTGCAAAGAAATAAACTAAACTAAAATAAAATAAAATAAAAATACTTATATTTAGGCCCCGGAGTCAAAGAGCCATACTTTTCAAAATCCTGAATGATCACTGAGATACACAACTTGTATTCATAAAAATTGTAATTAAAAATTTTCATTTCTTATTTTTCAAATGCTGTGTAAGCTTTTTTTTGTTTGCCCGCTAGGACATTTCAGTGTGGGAGAGCAGCATATCTTATTTACTTTTTGTTTTAGCCCCATAGGTCAAGGAGATATACTGTAAGTGGCCATAACCAGTTTATATTCAGTTTCCTCTATGTCCCTCAACAGCAAATCAGATTCTGAGCGCATGTTATGGAGCCACAGCTTTTTTCTGGGAATAAGTTACATACTTCCTTTGGAAGCATCACCTTCTGTTTGTATGGTGATGCCTTTTATTGCTGATCACATGACTGGAGTTTCTTCAATGGCAATTTAACATACTCCTTTAAACATTTGGTGGTAAAATATACATAACAAAATTGACCGCTTTTAACCATTTTTAAGTATACAGTTTGGTGGCATTAAGTACACGTACAATGGTATAGAACCATCGCCACTCTGTCTCCAGAACTTTTTCATCATTCCACACAAAAATGTACCTATTAAACAATAACTCCCCATTCTTACTCCCTGGTGACTTCTAACCTACTTTTTATCACCATAAATATGCCTATCCAGGTACCTCATAAAAGTGGAAACACACAATATTTGTTTTTTGTGTGTCTGGCTTATTTTAGTTACCATAATGTTATTTTTAAATGTGGGATATATTGTAATCTCATTCATTTGTGAGGCTGAATGATATTCTGTTGATTATGTGTATGCTATATTTTGTTTATCCATTCATCTGTTCATGGCCATTTGAGTTATTTTCACCTTTTGGCTATTGTGAATACTGCTGCTGCAAACATTGGTGTACAGGCCAATATAGCTTTTAAAGTTTGTTTCATAGTTTACTAATCTTTAATTAAACTATGAATCTATTTTTTTAATTAGCTTCATGGTAAATATTACAAAGTCACTGAACACTTCTCTCTCAAATAAATAGTGAACATATGCTGACAACTAATTCATTCAGTTTTGTTGAACTTTAATGTAAAATGTCTCTTTGCTTACATATATAATAGTCATCGATTTTAAATGCCATTCACATTATAGGGAATGCAATAGTTCTGATTGAGAAATTTTACCAATTGTTTTTCTTATTTCCTTTCCAGTCATAGTATTTGCAATTAATTTTGAAACTGGTCTCATATGCACATATTTTACAGCAAGAGTAAAATTGTGCTTGTTTTTGATATAAGGATCAATGATGACTACAGGTTTTTTGCCCATTCAACATTTAACATCAAATTTTGACAGTTTTGTACTGGAAAGCCTTATTTTGAGCTTATACTAGAGATAGTCAGTTGGTTTAAAAGTGAGTTTGATAAATCTTATTAGAAAATAAAACGGAAGTTTTGATGGCTTTGTTTCATTATTTGGCAAAAATGTTAACAGATAATAAACTAGGTATTAGGACAAAAGGATCATTGGTTCAGTAAAATTCACTTGTCATTACTCGTTGTCTTAATTCCTATTTTCTTAATATTTTTCTCTGTTTTTGTGAGATTATTCACACTCATTGTCCACTTGTCTCGCGGCAGCCATATTTATGCTTTATGTTTCTGATGGAATCCATTCATTGCTTATATCTGTGACTTTACTTCATGTTGTAGGATTTATATTTCTTTTATAGTCAATCGCTTCTTGGCCTTTTGACTAAGACCAAGTGTATTTCTTTTATAGTCATTATTGTTATACTTCCACAAACCATTTTTGAAATGATTATTCATTTTTTTCAAATGTGATATTATACAATGCAATAGTAACAAAGGCAAGTGCAAGTTTAACAAATGTAAAGAACTATCAGATGACAATGAAATACATTAGTCACAATAAATTGCCTATCATTAACTCCATGTTATCCAGAATGAACTAAGTCTATTAACAACATAAAAGTCAGAAATTCGATGAACATGATAATCTTATATTCAAAAATTTTAAATTATCTGTGCATAAAATCATAGCATTGCTCTTTATTCTGAATCTGTCAAATGATTTAGAGGCTATTGAGAGACTTCTAGTGACCAACGGAGATCCTTAGATCACTTGTTGAGAAACACTGTAAGAGACTGAAAGAAGTGAACTGCTCTGCAAAACAAAGTAGCAATGATTTGGAGTTGCCAGAAACAATGACTGAAGGAAGCGAGTTAGGCAGAAAGTCAACACATCCTAAGTGGACAGTTTACAAAAGAAGATTATAAACTATCCTCATTTAGCAAAATAAATAAACTGAAATACTGGCAAATTGAATTCAGTAAAATTATCAGCTGGAACAAACCAACCAAATAGACTAGCAAATCCATTAATGTAACCTACTATATTAATGGATGAAAAACTATACAATAACCTTAATAAATATAGAAATTTTAATAAAAGTCAACACCCACTCAAACCAAACCAAAAATGTAAATAAATTTCCAAAACTTGATAAAGAGCAAGTATGAGAACCCTACAGCCAGCCTGATAATAGTGAAACATTAGGACCATACTTTAAAACATCAAAAGCAAAGGAAATATGCTCACTGTTAATAGCTTTGATTCAGCATTGTGCTAATGGTCTTGATAAATTCAACAAAACAGTAAAAATAAACAACTGGTATAAGAATAATAAAGTAAGAAATAAGTACATTATTAATTGAAGAGAATAAATATCACTTAAATAGAAAATCTAGAGAGAAATGTAACTTTAAAGAGCTCTGCAAGGTTGATGGATGCAAAATTGATAAAAATGAAAATCTAACATTGAGATTTTTTAGCAATAAAAATAAGTGATCAAAAAGACTACTATTATTACAAGATACCTAGGAAAAGAACATTATAATGTGTTATGGGACATTGTATGGAAGAAGACCTGTGTACATTCCTCAATCTGCCATGCTGATGTGTGGGAAGACTTCATATTGTAAAAGTATGACCCTTCCTGAGGTAATAAATAAATTCAGTGCATTAAAAGTTTCAACAGAGCTGTCATATAAGAGCTTGAAAATGACCCTAAATTAGCAGGAAAAGTAAAGAAACAAGAATAACCAAGATAATCTTCAAGAAGAAAAATAAGGAGGGGCACAAAAATCAACCTGGTGGCGTTCTACTAGAAAGCATTTAAATCAGAGATTTTGCATCCATCAACCTTGCAGAGCTCCTTGTACATTTTCTGTTGGACTTTCTATTTAAATGAGGGAGTAACAAATAGATCAGTGAGAACAATCAATGGAAATCTGGTGGATGACATGGGCAGTAGTAGGGTAGTAGGAATCACGTAGGAAATAATGATCTATTCAAAATGATGCTGGTATAATCCATATGAAAAATGGATTTTGGAAGACTATCTCATGCCATACACACAAAAAGCAAATTCTAGGGGAATAAAATACCTAAATGTACAAAGAAAAACTGTGACTTTTAGATGAAAATACTAAAATATTTAGTATTTAGATGAAATACTTTATGGAATACTGTACAGCATCAAAAAATGTGACTATGTCCATTTAGACAAATGTCAAAAACATAATCTAAATTTTTTCAAAAACATCATATAAAGCATGTATATAACATGATAGATGGCATTCACACAAATTTAAAGCCACACAAGGCAATTCTTTATGCATATGGTGCCAGATACCCATTGTCCTGTCCACATACATTCAGCTTCGTTTTGCATGTTCTTCTCTCAATGAGAAAACATTTATTTTTCCATTCTGGTTTTCCCCCAAACCAAATTGCTGTAATTTGTCTTTTTTTTTCCAGAATCTTGGTATGATAAGTGATGGGTGCACTAGAGCCATCAAAGTGCCTCCTTAATGATTCTCTGTGAGCCCAGTGCATGGTAATAATACAAAGGTTTTGCTTTGGCCACTGTTAGCATCCTACCCCCAATGCGTTTCATCTCCTCTTGGTGCCTAATCTGGCACATTCTCCTTAACTTTGGCCTAGTGAATCTCTAGTTTTTCTGAGCACAAGAAGGGATTAAAATGGAAAATAGATCTATAATATCGTCCAACATGCAGACAAATAGGTAGGCAGGGAGGGAAGCATGGAGCTACCATTATCAGCAGGCAATATAGTAAAGTTAACATTTCAGGGAGGAATAATGGAAGGGAGGGAAGATAAGGAAAAACGTTTATGTCTAAAAGATTGTATCAGGAACAAAATGATAGTATTGGCTTCTGATTTCTTGCTGACGTCAATTTAATTTTTTCTGAAAAATACGTGGTATGATCTTTGGAGCCCCCATCTATCTCGGGGACATTTACTCTCTTTTTCTGGGCTCTGAGCAACATGGTAAAGAACAAATGACTTATCAACTCGCATTTCAAAAAGAAAATCTAGTGTGATTGTTTCTACAAGTCCAAGGATTCTCAGCACTATCCAAGACTTGCCACATAAATTCCTAGAAATAGGACCAAAAAAATAGATTGGAATGTTTTATTTATTTTTTATTTTTTTGAGACAGAGCCTCAAGCTGTCACCCTGGATAGAGTGCTGTGGCATCACAGTTCACAGCAACCTCCAATTCCTGAGCTCAAATGAGTCTCTTGCCTCTGCCTCCCAAGTAGCTGGGACTACAGGCGCCCGCCACAACGCCCGGCCATTTTTTGTTGCAGCCATCATTGTTGTTTGACGGGCCCGGGCTGTATTTGAACCTGCCAGCTCAGGTGTATGTGGCTGGCACCTCAGCCCGTTGAGCCACAGGCGCCGAGCCTGAATGTTTTATATTTGTTGAAAGTGTGTTTGTAAAGGAAATCGTGTCAACAATGCAGTCAATACAAAAGCTGGTAAAGAATGAATGCATTTAATAATTAATGGGAATAGAAATTGATCCAACTCTGGAAGGCAATTTGGCAATGTCTCAAAAATTAAAATGTACATAGCTTTAAGCCAGCAATTTTACTTTTAGAAATTTACCTTTACCCACATACGCATACAAAGATATATGTGTAAGGATATTCACCTGAGATTTAATAATTATGGCAAAATATAAGGATTATGTTGATTGGGATCAGCATGAATGTCTATTAATAGGACAATAGTTAAATTTTGCTTACATAAGTAAGTAAAATCTATTCAGCCAATTTCTACAAAACAGGTGCTGGGATTTTTACTGGAATGTCATTGAATGTATAGATTAATTTGGGCAGCACTGACATTCTAACAATTATGAATTTTCTAATCCATTAATATATAGTGTCCTTAAACTCATTTAGGTATTTTAAAATCTCTTTCGATAACATTTTGTCATTTTCTGGTATAAAGGTCTTGTGCATAGTTTTTTTACAACAACTTTTGAATTTATTAGTTCTACTGTTTTATTTAATCTTCTTTTTTTGTTTTTTGTTTTGGTTTTTTTTGAGACACAGTCTCACTTTGTCACCCTGGGTAGAGTGCTGTGGTAACATAGCTCACAGCAACCTCAAACTCTTGGGCTCAAGCAATTCTCTTGCCTCAGTCTCTGAAGTAGCTGGGACTACAGGTGCCCAGCTATTTTTTTCCAGTGAGGTTTCATTTTTGCTCAGGTTGCTCTCAAACTCCTGAGGTCAGGCAATCCACTTGCCTTGGCCTCCCATGTTTTTCTATTTTCTAGTTTGTTTCTTCTCTTGCAATTATTAATGTCTTCTTCCTGTTTTTCTTTCAATCATTTTGTTTGTTTCTAGTTTTATGTTAGGTTCTTAATTTCTTTTCAGTTTTTACTTATATGTGTGTGTGCATATGAATAATCTATGCTTCTATGCTGGGAATTATTCCCTGAACATGTCTTCAGCTACACCCTATAAGTTATTAGTAAACTATTAAACTATTTTTATCTTTTCTTCTCTAGAAATTCTATAATTTTAGTTTGCAGTTTGTCTTTCTTCCAAGAGTTCTGTAATACAGTATTTTTTAAATTAGTAAGTGGAAAGGCCTCTCATTATTTTGGAGGGAGAATTTTATTATTGTATTCTAATTTTATTGTGGTATAATTACCAAATATTTTATCACATCTACTTTTTGGAGATTATTGAGTTTTTGGTCATGGCTTAGTATTTGGTTGATTTGTATGGTATTTTAAAAGGTGTATTTTCTATTTTCAGGGAAGGTAGTTTGCTATATCATTGTTATAAACATGTATCACAATAATTATATTATTTAGATAATCTACAATTTTCTTTTGTTGAAAGATTAATATTCCCATCATCTGTTGTGTTTTATTTACTTTGTGTGTGTGTACAATTCTTTCAATATTTGAAAGCGTTTGTATCTCTGTTTTAGTTATATTTGTAAGTATAAACTTATTATTATAAATTTATAATTACAATTAAAATTACATTATATATGGCCCTTAGTGTGCTACTTCTTTAAACAATATCTCTTTATTTTATTTTATTTTTTTTATTTATTAAATCACAGCTGTGTACATTAGTGCAATCTTGGGGTATAGTATGCGGGTTTCATATACAATCTGAAATATTTTCATCCAACTGTTTGACATAACCTTCATGAGATTTTCTCATTTATTATGTGAAAACATTTGTGTTCTGTATTTAGTAGGTTTCACCCGTCCCTTCTAAGACGCACCATAAGTGTGATCCCATCATTTACCCTCTCTCTACCCCCCCCTTCCCTCCCTTCCCCTTTCCCCATATTCTTGTGCTATAATTGGGTTATAGCCTACATATGAAAGCTATAAATTAGCTTCATAGTAGGGCTGAGTACATTGGATACTTTTCTTCCATTCTTGAGATACTTTGCTAAGAAGAATGTGTTTCAGCTCCACCCATGTAAACATGAAAGAGGTAAAGTCTCCATCTTTCTTTAAGGCTGTATAATATTCCATGGTATACATGTACCACAATTTATTAATCCATTCGTGGATTGATGGGCACTTGGGCTTCTTCCATGACTTATTGCAATAAACAATCTGGTACAGATATCTTTGTTATAATGTGATTTTTGGTCTTCTGGGTATATACCAAGTAATGGAATTATAGGATCAAATGGCAGATTTATTTTAGATCTCTGAGTATTCTCCAAACATCTTTCCAAAAGGAATGTATTAGTTTGCATTCCCACCAGCAATGTAAAAGTGTTCCCTTTTCTCCACATCCACGCCAACATCTCTGGTTTTGGGATTTTGTTATGTGGGCTAATCTTACTGGAGTTAAGTGATATGTCAAAGTAGTTTTGGTTTGCATTTCTCTTATGATTAAGGATAGTGAGCATTTTTTCATGTGTCTGTAGGCCGTGTGCCTGTCTTCTTTAGAGAAGTTTCCCTTCAGATCCTTTGCCCATCCTGAGATGGGATCACTCGTTCTTTTCTTGCTAATACGTTTGAGTTCTCCATGGATTCTGGTTATTAAGCCTTTATCGGAGGCATAATATTTTCTCCCATTCTGAGGGCTGTCTGCTTGCTATACTTACCATGTTCTTGGCCGTGCAGAAGCTTTTTAGTTTCATCAAGTTCCAGTAGTGAATTTTTGATACGGCTTCAATTGCCTGGGAGGTCCTCCTCATAAAATATTCACCAAGGTCAAGAGTTTTCCCTGCACTTTCTTCTAGTATTTTCATAGTTTCATGTCTTAAGTTTATATCTTTAATCCAGTGTTAGTCTATCTTTGTTAGTGGTGAAAGGTATGGGTTCAATTTCAGTCTTCTGTAGGTCGCCAGCCAGGTCTCCCAGCACCATTTGTTAAAAAGGGAGCTGTTTCCCCATTGAATGTTTTTAATTGGCTTGTTGAAGATCAAATAGCCGTAAGTAGTTGGGTTCATCTCTCGGTTCTCTATTCTGTTCCAAACATCTACCTCCCTGTTTTTGTGCCAGTACCATGCTGTTTTGATCACTATCGATTTATAGTAGAGTCTCAAGTCTGGTAGCATGATTCCTCCTGCTTTGTTTTTATTTCTCAGTAATGTCTTGGCTATTCAAGGTTTTTTCTTAAACAATATC
>CAUYON010052433.1:0-22868 GCA_963573935.1 Arctocebus calabarensis
AGAAGAATATGTTCCAGCTCCATCCATATAAACATGAAAGTCTCCATCTTTCTTTAAGACTGCGTAATATTCCATGGTATACATGTACCACAATTTATTAATCCATTCGTGAATCGATGGGCACTTAGGTTTCTTCCATGACTTAGCAATTATGAATTGGGCTGCAATAAACATTCTGGTACAGATGTCTTTGTCGTAGTGTGATTTTTAATCTTCTGGGAATATACCTAGTAAAGGAATTATAGGGTCGAATGGAAGGTCTATTTTTAGATCTCTAAGTACTCTCCAAACCTCCTTCTAAAAGGAACGTATTAGTGTGCATTCCCACCAGCAGTGTAGAAGTGTTCCCTTTTCTCCACACCAACATCCACGCCAACATCTCTGGTTTTGGGATTTTGTTATGTGGGCTAATCTTACTGGAGTTAGGTGATATCTCAAAGTAGTTTTGATTTGCATTTCTCTGATGATTAAGGATGGTGAGCATTTTTTCATGTGTCTGTAGGCCTTGCACCTATCTTCTTTAGAGAAGTCTCTCTTCAAGTCTTTTGCCCATCCTGAGTTGGGATCACTTATTCTTTTCTTGCTAATACGTTTGAGTTCTCTGTGGATTCTGATGATTAAACCTTTGTCGGAGGAATAACCTGCAAATATTTTCTCCCATTCTGAGGGCTGTCTGCTTGCTAAACTTACTATGTTCTTGGCTGTACAGAAGTTTTTTAGTTTGATCAGGTCCCCAGCAGAATCTGTAGTGGATGGTGGGCCTGAGGAAGCCTGGCAAGCATGAGGCACAGAGCCAAGTGGTCGCTGGGGGAGTTCCTTGCCCAGGGTGGGCCTGCAGAGGCCTGGTGGTCACCAGCAGAGTCTCTAGCAGACGGCAGACCTGTGGAAGCCTTGCAAACACGGGCACAGGGCCATGCAGTTGTTGGGGTAGTTCCTGGCTATGGGCCAGCCTGCAGAGTCTGACGGTTACAGGCAGAGTTCCTGGCAGAAGGTGGACCTGCGAAAGCCCTGCAGGCTTGGGGTACAGGGCCTCACGGTCGCCAGGGGATTTACTGGTCTAGGCGGGCCTGCAGAGGCTGTGTGGGTGCCAGGCGGAGGCCCGCACAGTCACCAGGGGAGTTCCTGGCCGGGGAGGACCTGCAGAGGCCTGGCCATTGCTGGCAGAGTTTCTGGCAGACAGCAGGCCTTCAGAAGCCCAGTAAGCATGGGGCACAAGGCCAGGCAGCTGCTGGGGGACTTCCTGGCTGGGGGGCGGGCCTGCAGAGGCCTGGCGGTTGCAGGTGGAGTTCCTGGCAGAAGGCAGGCCTGCAGAAGCCCTGTAGGCTCAGGGTGCAGGGCCGTATGGTTGCCAGGGGATTTACTGGCCAGGAGCAGACCTGCGGGGGTCCCTGAAGGTGCCAGGTGGAGACCCATGTGGTCGCCGGAGGCAGACCTGCAGAGGCCTGGTGGTCGCTGTCAGAGTCTGTAGCAGACAGCGGGCCTATGGAAGCCCCGCAAGCATGTGGCGCAGGGCCAGGCACTCACCTGTGGCTTTCCTGGCCGGAGGGAGGCTCACCACCGCCCCCCTGGAGTCTTTTCCCGGTGGGGTGCTTGTTCCGGCAGGCAGGGGTGGGGGCACTGCTCTGGGACCTCCTCCCTCAGTCTCATCGGGGGTTGTTAGGCTTCTGGTTCATCAGGTAAGGGGGGAAAGGTGTACAGTAAGTTCAGAATGGTGGGGAAAACTTTAGTTCAGTTTTTCTGCCTAGCAACAGAGTTTTCAGAGTCATACGGGGTGCTCAGGGGAAGCACACACCACTTCCCACAGCACTCTTCCATGGGGTGAGACAAGAGGTCCACAGTTCACCTCTTGTCTGTAGAAAACCCACAGGAGCTAAAGAGGAGAAAAAAAAAAAGGGAAACAGAAAAGCAAGAAACTCAGAGCTTTCTTGGGGGAAGGGATGGACACTCTTCCTTTCAGATGAATTTTATACCTGAAGCCTGCTTTCTTGTGGTCGCAGCCTGGTCTCAGCAGAAGTGACCCGCAGAAATCACTTCTCTCTCTTAGCTGGGCTCCCAGTATTCAGCTTAATTGCGCAGTTTCTGGAGGTTATCTTGCATTTTTGGACAGGAGCCTATTTCGGAAGCTGCTTCCAGTCAGCCATCTTGCTCCGCCCCCCTCCCCTCCCCATGTTGAATTCTTATATTCTTAATTATATGTGCCACCAGGTTTCCTCAGGTAAGCAAGTTGTCATGACAGTCTTTGGAAAAATACTCATAGATCGTCAAGGAGTCAAAACTACCTTGGCAATGACAGTACAAGCAGTGCATTTGGGATTTCTGTGGGAGGTCTTCTCCCCACTTCTACAGCGATGGGTGGTGGGGAATCAAGGGCATAGCAGTGGTTGTCCACATGTCTGCTTTTCATTTTAATGCTAAAATACTTGTCTTTCAAGCCATCAACATTATTATTATTGTTGATGCAGTAATTGAACATCTAAAGAAAGAATCAAACATCTGGGCATCAAAATACCTGTGTATGCTCATCATAGTATTTTTCTTTTTTCTTTCTTTCTTTTTTTTTTGCAGTTTTTGGCTGAGACTGAGTTTGAACCCACCATCTCCTGCATATGGGGCCAGTGCCCTACTCCTTTGAGCCACAGGCGCCGTCCTCATCATAGTATTTTTAAGAATGTAAAACAAAACAAAGAAAATCCCTATTAAGTGTTGCAATAGAGTAGGTAAATATGAGAGCCATCGTGATATAATATTATTGTGATAAGGAAAAAGTCTTGGAATGCAGTAGGTGAAAAGCAGTTCTACAAGTGGAACGTAGAATGTGGCCCAAACCATGTTAAAATTTACGTGCATAGTTAAGACTGGGAACACATCCTAGTGTTACTAGGAGTTTATTTTGAGCAGTAGGAATTTGAAAAATCATCATTTTCTTTTCTTTCTTACCTAGATCTGCAAATCACATCAAATGAGGATACATTTAATTTATAATCAGAAAAACACTACTTTTTGAAAATGACTATTGTTCTTGATGTAAACTTTTTAAAATAAATCATATATTTTGCTAGTATTCATATTCAGGACCAGTCATTTCTGTGACTATACATAATTTGCTTCCTCTTGAACATGGAAACTGTGAGGCAATATCAAAGAAAGCCACAATTATTGTTATTTTCTATAAAATCATTTCATACTTTAATGCTTCTTGGTCACTTTCAAAAAGCAGGGGTCTTTATAAAATCTGTGAAACATTGCAAGAATGATGTGCAAATGAAAAATAAAATGGGTTTGGAACCTAGAGGATACACAGAGTTCATGCTCACCTTCCCCTGTGTTACAGAGTTTACTTTGAAAGATGAGTCTTGTTTCAAGGACATAAGGCAGGAATTTTTACTTTACATTCACATAAAATATAAGATTCCAAAGTCTTTGGAAGAAAATCATTGACTAGAATATGTAGGATAGCTGATTATATATAAGAAATTGAGTATAAATCCCATATTTCTCTCTGCAAAGAGAATTTTTTTATATTAATGTGAATCCATAGTGAGTTCCAACTTGATAACTTTTAATTATACATCAGGATTTCTCCATCCCTACATTAGTCCTAATGCTGACATACAAATCACCACAAACTTGTGGTAATCACAGAAATTTATTCTCTCATGTTTCTGGGAAGCTAGACGTTTGCTTCAGGGTGTCAGCAGGGCCACGATCCCTCTTGAGGCTCAGGGAAGAATCCAACCTTTCCTCTCCCAGGTCTCTTGCCAACCTTGGAGGCTCTTGGCTTGTCTCTCCATCATTCTGATTTCTGCCTCCTTTTTTACATGGCTGTCTTCTCTGTGTGTAGACATCGAAAATTTTTTCTTACAGAAATATTTCTTATAAGGACATAATCGGACTAGGACACACTGTACTAGGGTCTCAGTTTCAACAGATTGTAGGGGGAACAAATAAAACCATAGCATAGTCCCTCTTCATTCTCTCTTTTATTTCTTATTTTTCTGTTTCCTTCCTTTCTTTTTCCTTTCCTTCCTTTAAATAAAACAAACAAAACAAAACCAAACAAACACTTTGTTTTCTTGTCTTTGACACTACCAAATGTTTTTATATCTCACTCTCTCTCAGTCTCCTTGCCAGAGGCTCCTTTTCTGTTCATCCTTTAAAGTTTATCAGGCCCAGTAGTTGCTCCTGGCTTTCCTTATCTTTGGAATATCTACATTTTCCTTGGGCGATCTTACCCACTAATATCTTGTATTTTGGAATTCCTTGGAATCTGGTCCCCAACATCTCACTATGTACTACCGTGCATGTTCTATGCATCTCTTCACGATTCACTACTTTCCTAGGTGACATTATTAATTTCAGACTTTTGACCCTTTCTACAAGAAGAATACTCTTAAACTTGCCCATCTGCATTCTGCTTTGGGAACTCCAGGCCCTTTCCCCTTGTGCCTACTATCCTCTCCCTGTGCTGCATTGTTCACATGCAGGCCAGAGTGAGCATGTTCAAAATTCATTAAAAAGAGCCCTTCCGTTCCTGAGACTGGCTCTCACTTCCATTGAATTGCTGGTGATAGGAGTTTATCTCAGTTAACTCGGACTTTAAGCTCCATCTCCGTTGGCTTGTTTCTGAATATTAGTGGAAGAAGAAGAAACTCCAAAGAATGAAAATGAGTCAGAAGGGTAAGAGAATGGAGAGTAACAGGAGAAAAGAAAAGAATGTTTTAAGAAGGTCATTGAGGTGTGTTGGCACCTATGGTAAGAAAAATAATAAGAGATTCATTAGCTATTTAAAGGGTGAAACATTCCTTACAATAAAAAAATAGAAAGGTTATAGCCTTTATGTGAAAGCTATAAATTAGCTTCATGGTAGGGCTGAGTACATTGGATACTTTTTCTTCCATTCTTGAGATACTAATGTACACAGCTATGATTTAATAAAATAAATAAATAAAATAAAATAAAAAAATAGAAAGGGCTTGGCAAGGGGCAGCTTGAGGCAGGATGATTGCTTGAGTCAGAAGTTTAAGACTAGCCTGAGCAACATGGTGAGACCCCGTTTCTACAAAAACTAGAACAATTGTCTGAGCTTGGTAGTGGGCTCCTATAGTCCCAGCTGTTCAGGAGGCTGAGTGAGGCAGGAGGATTGCATGAGCCTGGGAATTTGAGGTTGCAATTATCAAAGATTGTACCTCTGCCCCCATGCTCAGGCTATAGATTATGGTTTTGTCTCCAAAAACAAAGCGAAAAATAAAAATCATTTCCATTAAGTAGAACAACAATATTGAATTCAGTGATGACTTTAGAAGATGAGCTTTTAATGGAGATGTTGCAATGGAAGAAGTTGAGGCATAAGTGGAGGATGAAGAAGCAGAGAGTAGATTGTGTCTGAAGGTAAGAAGAAAAATGTGGATAGGAGTGTGGCTTGATAGGGAATGTGGTGTTCACAGATAAGTTTATACTATTCATTTGTATTATTTTTAAATTGAGAGAGTATTTTTGAATATTAAAACGAAAAGTCAGTAGAATTATCAGGGTTTGACACAAGAGAGATAGGATACCCCCTTAAATTGGGGTTGAATCTAACAACATATAATAGATAAGTTTACAGATAAGTTCACAGATAAGTTAACACTATTCATTTGTATTATTTTTAAATTGAGAGAGTATTTTCGAATATTAAAACGAAAAGTCAGTAGAATTATCAGAGTTTGACACAAGAGAGATAGGATAACCCCTTAAATTGGGGTTGAATCTAACAACATATAATAGATTTGATCCTTGACAGGATTTGCACCTTTGAGATTAAAATAGGCTATCAGAAAGTGCAGATACATTTATAGATTGAGTGACGGAAAGAGGACTGAGTACGTGACTTATGTTTTCTGTTTTTACTGAGGGATGTCAAGGAAGATTTTTCACTAAAAGTGATTGATGGGGATTGGACATGATGATTCTGGGGAGTGAAGACAATGAGAAATATTAATATTTTCTGTAGAGAGAGTGAGAATGATCTGATTAGAGAAGCATGAAAGAGTATCTGGCTGTCTTTAGGGCCAAATTACAACTGATAATCATGAATTCAGAGCAATAAAAACACGCCACCTTGTTTAATTTATTTCTTTGATGGAGACTGCCAAAATACTGTTCACGACATGAGAGAGATGAGTGTTACTTTGGGAAACCGATGGGTGGGTGCAGAGACATCACAAAGTGGCATTGGTCGTGGTGAGTCCGCCACGTTGGAGACTGGATCACTGCTCTGCAGCACTAGGAATGTGATCTCAGCTCTGAAGACTCAGACACCTGTCAGGGGCAAAACTGTGTTACTCAGATTCACAAGCTATAATGTGTATGGCAGAACAACAGTTTATTAATTTATAATTATTGCTAGAATTGAAATATTGCCACTTTTCAATTGTTCCCATCATCCCCACTTTTTCCTTCATGCCTAGAATACTAGATTGTAATTAAAATAGGGGCTTGGTGAACAGGAAATTAGAGAAAAGGAGAGTAGAAAAGGAATTGCAAACTTGATGATAGAATATATAATAACCCTGAAAACAGGAACACTTTTTCCCGAAGGACCAAGATGCCAGATGCACTGGGCCTGGCCGTGCGGATGTGAGAGGCTGTACGTCCAGTGTAGTGGGTCCCCCTCGCCTCTTTTTCAGCTTTTAGTGCCCCTTTTCACCATTCTTCCTAGTGGCATTTTTCTTTAGGCTTTTTTTGGCCCGGGACCCCGTATGTAACACTCAATGACTTTATATATCTCTGCTTTACTCCATTAGGGGCAGATTTATAATTATTTCCCACATGACACTCTTAATTTTCCTCTTTTCCAGGCTCTTAGAATACAGATTGCCCAATCATATCAATCTTGTCTATGCTTTGACGAAATTAGCTTATGATTCAGATGGCTCATTAACACAAATAAATTAAGAGATGTCATAATTTCTTAGTTTTTTTTTATTTTATAAGTTGGCTATTTTTAGTTTGTGACCAATTAATAAAAAGAGAGGTAATAAGATAATCTTAAAATTTATAAGTGATTGTATGAAGATTAAGTTAAATGGTTTTCCTTAACATTCATTAGCAACTTATAGAAAAAAAGTTGCAAATCACTTACTGCTAATTAGCTCAGTTTACACAAAGTAAACACACAGGACTTTTAACTGTAGAATAAATCACATCTTGTTAATTAGCTTGGTTTACACACAGTACTTTTAGCTATAGCTGTAATCTTTTAAATATAAAGTGTGAATGTTTATATAGTATTTCATTCTTTGATTTTCCCAAACTGCAGAACTAAAATGCTGAGTAAAGAAAAAATAAATTTCTCCAAGTATCTCAAACTACTTCTGTCAAAAATATTTTCAAAAATCCATTTTTAAGAAATTTAGTGGCCATAGGAACATATTGAAAATGAAATCATTAACCTTACCAGAATAGATGTGTTTCTGAAAGTCTTTTGTAAAGGCTTAAAGACCTTTTCTTTATCTTTTAGTCTTTATCGTGTTCTGATGCTTATACAATCTAGATTCTCTTTCTTTTTTTTTTGAGACAGTCTCACTATATCACTCCCAGTAGAGTGAAGTGACGTCACAGCTCACAGCAACCTCATACTCTTGGGCTTAAGTGATTCTCTTCCCTCAGCCTCCCAAGAAGCAATCTAGATTCTTATTCTTCAACTATTTTTTTCCTTGAATATATACTAAAAGAATTTTATGTAGGAATAATCTGTTAATATTCTCATTAGAGGCAGCCAAGAGACCCAATTTATGATCTTACATAAAATTATTGCTTCCAACCAAGCTTGAAGTCAGTTATGGGACCTTATTACCACCAGTCATTTTAATGTTATTTACATTGTGCTACCAAATAGCAGCAGAATTATAACAGTAATCATGGCAATAACAATGCAACTTGTTACGATTTGAATATTTGTTTCCTCCAGACTCAAGTTGAATTATTTTTCTAATTATTATGGGGGTAGAAATATGTTTTATTACATGGGTTGCTTTTATGATGCTTTAGTTGTGAATATAAACATGTATGTCACCCAGAAAGTGTTCATTGTACCCATTACGTAAGTTTCACTCAAGCCTTCTTCCTCTTTCCCCCTTGCCCGATTTCCATCAAGTTTTACTTCCCTCTATGTACATGTGTGCTACTTGGTTAATTACAATTTAATAGTGAGTACATGTGGTGTTAATTTTTCCATTCAGCAGATACTTCATTAGGATAGTGGTCTCCAATCCATCTGAACAGATCCAAAGGCCGTTAAATCATCCTTGTTTATGGCTGGGTAGGATTCCATAGTATACATATATCACTTTTTATTAATCCATTTATGAATTGATGGGCAGTGGGCTGATTCCACATCTTTGCAATTGTGAGTTTGTGCTGTAATAAACATTCAGGGGTGGGTGCTTTATATATATAATGGGCAAATGCCCAGAAGTGAAGGAAAAAGGATATCAAAAAGATATCAGACATGAGATAGACTCATCAACATAAAAAGCTTCATGCTGATTATATATGAGCATTGCTGTCAGAATTCTACCCTTCTATGATTATCTATGAAAATAAAACCATGTCCAAATATAGTCTGCTAATCCAAAGATGAATAAAACTAAAAACTTAGCAATAAAAGAAAAAAACCAAAAAAACATGGTAGTGGGGATGCTAGATCAAATGGTAAGCTGAGTTCGTTCTTTGAGGACTCTTCATACTGTTTTCCATAGAGGTTGTGCTGACTTGCAGTCCCACCAAAAGTGTATTTTCTTTCTCCCTGCATCCATGCCGGCATCTATAGTTTTTGGACTTTTAATAAAAGCCATTTTTGCTGAAGTAAGATAATATTTCATTGTGATTTTTCTTTGAATTTCCCCAATGATTAGTGATGTTGAGCATTTTTTCAACTTCATTAATCATTTCTCTTTTGAAAATCTTCTGTTATAGTTTCAGTCTTTTATATGTGGCTAAGCAGTTCTTCCAGCACTTTATTGAAAAGGGAGGCTTTTGTTTGGTTTATCAAAGATCAAATGGCAATATGAGGTTGGTTTCATCTCTAAGTTTTCTGTTCTGTTCTGTAAACTTACATCTCTATTTTTATGCTAGTGCCATGCTGTTTTGGTCTCTATGGACTTGTTAAACCTGAAGTCTGCTAACATGATCCATGCCAATTTTTGTGTTGTTGTTTGTTTCTTAGTATTGCATTGACTATTTGGGTTTTTTCTTCCTAGTAATGGTACTACAAGATCAAATGAAATGAATAACTAATTTTTTGAGTGCTTCCGTGTATGGCATTGGTGTTTTTAATGGGGATTGCATTAAATTTGTAGATTGCTTTGGGTGGTATATATCCAGCAAAGGGCATGGTATGTTCTTCCACTTACTAATGTCTTCTGCTATTTCTTTTCTCAGGGTTTCATAGTTCTCTGTGTAGAGATCCTTACCATCCTTTGTTAGGTATATTCCAAAGTATTTAATTTTTTTCAAACCTACTGTGAATGGAATTGTGTCTTTGAGGTATCACTTAACCCTGATGAGAATAGTCCAAATCACATAGTCCCAAAGCTGCAGATGCTGTGTGAGTATGGAGAAAAGAGAACCCTTATATGCTATTGGTGGAATTGCAAACTAATAAAGCCTTTTTGGAGAGAAGTATGGAGAATCTTCAAAGAACTCAATTTAGACTTCCTATTTCATATTGTAGTCCCATTACTAGGCATCGATCCAGAAGGAAAAAAAATCATTTTACCCTTGAATGTTTATAGTATCTCAGTTGACAATTGCAAAGATGTGGAAACAACCCAAGTGCCCATCACCCCATGAATGGATTAATAACCTGTAGTGTGTGGATACCATGAAATACTACTCTGCCATAAAAAAGATGGAGACTTCACATCTTTTCTTATTTATTTAATTATTTATTTATTTATTTATTTATTTATTTCACATCTTTTCTATTTACCTGGATAGAATTGAAGAACATTCTCCTTAGTAAAGTAAGATTTCTCCAGAGTGGAAAAACAAGCATCCCACATACTGAATACTAATTTGAAATGAGTAGATGAACAATGACAAGCCCACATGTGAGAAAAATAACAATTAAATTCAAGTAGAGGGGAGGGGGAAGGGAGAGAAGTGGCTCAGTAAGCTCCCACCTAATGGGTACAAGGTAGGGGTATACGGTACACCTCCTGGGTAAAGGACTCAAATACAGCTCAGACTTTTCCTAACAAATGTGAGTAATGTAACCTAATCCTGTGTACCATTATGTTAATCCTAAACATAAAACAAAAAGGAAAACTTCTGTTCATGTCTTTTGTACACTTGTTGATGGGGTTGATTTTTTCTTGCTGATTTGCTTGAGTTCATTGTAGATTCTGATCAGTAGTCTTTTCTTAAAGGTATTTTCTCCCATTCTGTAGATTGTCTGTTTTTTGTTTTTCTATTTCCTTTCCTGTACACAAGCTTTATAGTTTAATCAAGTCCCATTTTAGAACAACTTTTCTTGTTGCTATGATTGCCATAGGGGTCATTTTCCATGAATTCTTTGCCTAGGCCAGCATATTAAAAAGCTTTGCTACATTTTCTTACACATTCTATGGTTTCATGACTTAATTTACATTTAAGTCTTTTATCCATCTTAAATTATTTTTTTTTGAGTGGAGAGAAATGTAGTTCCTGTTTCATTCTTATGGTTTCATGACTTAATTTACGTTTAAGTCTTTTATCCATCTTGAATTAATTTTTTTTGAGTGGAGAGAAATGTAGTTCCTGTTTCATTCTTATGCATGTGGCTATCCAATTCTCCCACCCTATTTATTGACTATGGATGCTTCTCTCCAGTGTATTTGTTGTCTGCTTTGTCAAAGATCAATGCTGTATGTGATGGCTTTATATCTGGGTTCTATTCTGTTCCATTGGTGTTTATCTCTTGACTGTGATTAGTATATAGAAATGCTATTGACTGGTGTACATTAATTTTGTAACTTGAAATATCATTGAATTTGTTTCTCAGTTCAGGGAGTCTACTGGTGAAGTTTTTAGGGGTTTTTTTGGTATAAGATCATATCATTGCTAAACAGGGATGACCTTCTCTTTCCCAAATGTGAAGTCCTTGATTTCGTTCTCTTGCCTGATCGCTCTGCTAGGACTTTCAGTATTATGTGAAAAGAAGTGGTGATGGTGGGCATCCCTGTCTTATTCTGGTTCACGCTTTCAACTTTTCCTCATTCAGTACGATATGGCTTATGGATTTCTCATATATGGCTTTCATTATTTGAGGTATATTCCTTCCATGCCTAGATTGTTGACTTTTTTTTTTTGAAAGGATGCTGGATTTTATTGTATGATTTTTTGATGTGTTATATGATGATGTGTTTTATGTGGTGAGTCACATTTATTGATTTTTCTTGCTGCCTTGCAATGAATCCCACTTGAACAAGATGGATTTTTTTTTTTGATGTGTTGCTGAATTAGATTTGCTAGTATTCTGTTGAGAATATGTACTTCTGTGTTTGTAAGGCATATTTATCTAGTGCTCTTGTTCAGATAGTCACTCCAAAGGTGGACATCTAAATGCCACTTTTGATTCTGTGCACTAGGGCAGCATTGTGCCGGCTGCTTCTAGTCTTCCATTTAGGCACTCTCTCAGAATGTTTTTATATAGTAAAAAACAGCCTTGAAGTCCACCTTATTATGTTGGGAAATGATATTCCATATTATTTGATTCCTCTATATCTCGATATTCCATCTCTAAGTTTTAGTACATAAAAGCAGATGGGGGAAGATGTGTACTATGTTAGGGGAGAAGGGAACAGGGCCAGTACCAGGAAGGACACACCAAGAGGGTGGTGGCATCTTTTCTCCCTAATAGTTGCAGGACTTTTAAGCAACACACTTGTCTCTCTTTTTTTAATCTGGTGCTGTCTGTTCTGGTTATTTGCTGCTGTAAAATAAGCCACATTGATAAAACCATAGCAGTTATTTATTTTCCTCAAAAATCTGGACTCAGGTAGTTCTCACTTGGAGTCTCTCATATGGATATAATCAGAGATGGGTGGAATCATCTTGAAGGCTTCTTCATTTATAGGTAGTCATTCTTCATGATGGCCTTGGGGTAATGGACTTGTTACATGGCAGCTGAAAACAAGTGTCCGGAGATTAACAGACACATTTCCTGGCCCTCTCTAAACTAGCCTCCGAAGTCAGGCAGCATTGTTTCCACCTGAACTGTACTTGTCTGTTTGTCTACGCACAATGGCTGAGCCATGTTCAAATGATGAGGACATAGACACCACATTAATGATGGGAATGCTATTGTGGAATTTGTGGAAACATCACATGTATTATGTGATATATCACCACATCAGATTAATGTGAAAAGAAGGAAGAGTGAGGAAGTTATCTGACAAAAAACAAAAAGAAGATGAATTTTTATCTGATAGAGACTGAACACTGCCTGAAGAGACTATTCTAATTTTTTGACCAAAACAAACAGCAACTGGATTAGTTATTTTTCTTTTCCCATCCTTATTTCCAATTAGCCAGTATTGGTGGGAAATGGAAGTTGAGGGAGAACAGGAATAGTTCAAATTAATCCTATATTAAGTAAAAAAACACAATTTCAATAATATTTACTGTACACATATAAAGAAAGATAATACTGTATCAAACCATAACTGGGACATAGCTTCTTGTGAGTATAAATGAGCATTTCTGATACACTTGAGAAATTTAGTGAGTTTAAGAGCCCCTTATGGGAATCTCACCCAGATAACTGTCAATCTGAAGGGAAATCATTCTATCTAGTCCAGCTATAAGTATTATAATCCTTATGCAGACACTCTATTTCTTTTATGATCCAACCTAAACTTCATTATGTCACTATATTTTTTCCAAATAAAATGTCTTTTACCAAAGGAAAACTATCCATTGACCTCTCAGAGGCTTCCTTCTTTCTGGAAAATTTGAAATAAAACAGGGATATTTATTCATAATTAATTAATCTGAACTTGTATAATAATGTTAACTAGGGAATTCTTAAAAGTTTCAAATAATCCATTTCATAAAGAATGTATCATGAGAGCAAATTGGAATTATGTAATAAACCAACCTAAAAAGGTAGTCAAAGAAAGCCATTTTATGGAATCAAAACAAAACAACAACCAAAAAAACTTCATTTACAAGTAACAAATAGATTAAGGGGAAAATCATAGAGGAAATTAGGAATAATTTGATCTAAGTAACAAAAAATTGTGAGATATACATAACTTAATACTTAGAAGTAAAACTTGGTCTCAAAATAATTACTTGAAAACTTGTTAAATATCTAAGAAAATGAAAATAGAATTAAATAATCTATTTAGCTCACATTCTGGGCACTGGAACCAAAGGCTCCCTGCATGTCTTAGTGAGTTTGTGCAGCTATAACAAGATATCACGGGCTGGGTTATACATACATATATATATATATATATAAAACCATATATATTTTTTCACAACTCATGGGCCTAGATCATGGTACTGACATATAATGTGAATAGTTAACATATCACACAGTATCAGTAGATTTCTTGGCAGAAACATTACAGGACTGAAGACCGTGGATGATGTATATAAAGTGCTATAGGAAAAAAAAGAAAACTTTCAACCAGAATCTTAGTGTTTCAGAAATGCAGGAGAGATAAAGACTTTCTGAGACAAACAAAAGCTGAAGGAATTAGGAGAAGAACGAATTAAGCCCAAAGCCCAGGACCTGATGGCTTCATTACTGAATTCTGCCAAACATTTAAAGAAAAACTAATTCTAGTCCTCCTCAAACTCTTTCAAAAATTGAAAAGGAAAGAATACTTCAATACTCATTTTACAAAGCCAGCATTACTGTGATACCAAAGTCAGACAAAGATACTAAAGAAAAGAAAATTATAGGTCAACACACCCAGCACAAAGATGCAAAGATCCTCACTGAACACCAGCAATCTTAGTTCAAAAGAGCACTGAAAGGATCAGTCACTGTGGTCAAGAGGGTTGTATTTGTGGGGGGAAAGGACAGTCCAACATACAAAATCAATAAACGTGTTAACCACATCAACAGTGTGAAAGGCAAAAGCTATATGATCATGTTAATGTGGAAAGAGCATTTAACAAAATTGAACAGCATTTCATGATTAAAAACCCTCAACAAATTAGTTATGAAGTAATATACATTAACATATTAAGGGCAGTTTGTAACAAACCCACAGCTAACATTTTACTCAAGGATGAAAATTGGGAAGCTATTCCCCTAAGATCAAGGGCAAGACAAGGATGTTCATTCCTACCACTTCTATTGAACATAATGCTGAAAATCCTAGCCAGAGCAATAGGCAAGAGAAAGAATTGAAGGGCATCCAATCTGAAAGGAAGAAATAAAATTATCTGTGTCACAGATGATATAATCATACACATAGAAAACCCTAATGACTCAACTAGGAAACTGGTAGAACTGATGAAGAATTCAGTAAAGTTTGCAGAGTGCAAAATCAACATGCACATATAAGCAATGTTTCTACATACTAACAGCAGATGGGCTAAAAAAAAAGAAATCAAGATAAATCCATTTATAATAGATAGAAAAAAACCCGTATGAATATTTTTAACCAAGGAGGTGAAATAACTGTACATTGAAAGCTATAAAACATTGATAAAGGAAATTGAAAAAGACAAATAAATGGAAATTTATTGTTTAGAAGCATTACTATCATTAAAATGTCCGTAGTACACATAGGAATCTACAGGTTCAGTATAATCACTATCAAGATTTCCAATGTCATTTTTCTAAAATTCACATGAAACCACAAAAGACTCCAAGTAGCAAAGCAATATTCATAAAAAGAAATAAATCTGGAGGTATCATACTGCCTAATTTTAAAATATACTACCATGCTCTTATAATCAAAACAGTGTACTGTCAGAAAAACAAGTAGTCCAATGGAATAGAATAAAGGTTCCGGAAATAAATTCATGCATTTATGGTCATTTGGTTTTTATTAAAAAAATGCTAAAAACACTGGGGAAAGAACAGTCTTTTTAATAAATGGTGCTGAAAAATGGATATCCATATGCACAAGAATGAAAGTAGATCCTTATCTTACTACATAGACCAAAAACAATTCAAAACCATATGAAAGGCTTACGTTTAAGTTGCGAAGCTCTAAAAACAGAGGAGAAAAGTTCCATGACCTTGGTCTGAGCATGATTGTTTTTTATATAATTACAAAACCAAAAATAGATGGGAAAAAGTTCTCCACATGAAAAGAACCAGTCAACTGAGTGAAGAGACAACCTATCGAAAATGAGGAAACTGTTATTTGCAGGTCTTACATTTGGTAAGAGATTAAAATCCAAATGTATAACAAACTGAAACCACTGTAAAAGTAACATTAACACGAGGCCATTAGTTCAAGGTTTTCCTGGTGATGATGTTCTCATTTTTGGACACAGGTCTTTTCCTATAGGTCTTTACTCAAGTATCACTCATCAGCCTTGGGGTTTTGGTTTTTTTTTGGCAGTTTTTGGCAGGGGCCGGGTTTGAACCCACCACCTCCAGTATATGGGGCCGGCCCCCTACTCCTTTGAGCCACAGGTGCTGCCCCACTTATCAGTCTTCTTTTACCTTATTTAAAATAGCAATCTCTTTCTCACCATTACCCTTCCATCCCTCTATATTATAGTTCAGGGCCTCCAGAGAAACAGAACAAATAGAATCAATTTCTCTCTCTCTGATCTTGAGAGGGAGAGATTTTAAGGAATTGGCTCATGTGATTGTTAGGATAGAAGCCTGACATCAACGAGACAGATTGGCAGGTTAGAGATCCAATCTATCTCGCAGAGTTGTTCCTATCATTGAGTCTATAGGCAATTTGGAGGCAAAATACTTTCTCCCTCTGGGGACCTCAGATTTTTTTAATCTTAAGGCCTTCAACTGGTTGGATAAGGCTCACCCACATTATGGCAGATAAACTGCTGTATTCTAAATCTTTTTTTTTTTTTTTTTTGAGACAGAGTCTCAAGCTGTCACCCTGGTTAGAGCGCCGTGATGTCACAGCTCACAGCAACCTCAAACTCTTGGGCTCAAGTGATTCTCTTGCCTCAGCCTCCCAAGTAGCTGGGACTATAGGTGACCACAATGCCCAGCTATTTTTGTTGTTGTAGTTGTCATTATTGTTTTAGCTGGCTTGGGCTGGGTTTGAACCTGTCAGCCTTGGTGTTTGTGTCCGGTTCTTCACCCACTGAGCTATGGGTGCCACGTAAATCTATTGATTTAAATCACATCATATCTAGAAGAAACGAATCACAGCCACGTCTAAACTGGTGTTTGACCAAAACTCAGTAAACACAGCCCAGCCAAGCTAATGCAGAAAGTTAACCGTCGCCTTTCTTATCCTGCTTTCGTATGTGTTTCTCAGGGCACTCATTATCTAATTTCATATAATTGTTTTTAGTTTATTGTCTGTCTTCCTCTACAAATAAATATGATTCTTTAGGATGGGGTTTTGCTTGTCTACTACTGTGAACCTATAGTTTGTGGAACGATGCCTGGCTAATAGTAGGTTCTCCAAAATAAATATTTGCCAAATACGTAACAAAATGTTAACCATTCTGTTACATACCACCAAAATGTCTTGGCCACAGTCATCAAAACTATCATGTAGTACAACCGAGGAAAAAATCTTCTATTTTAGGCCAATAATATTATTTCTTAATTCACAAGGGGTGATGATTATATAAAGGATATACTATTTATATTTTGTTTTACATAAGCTTCACTCTGTGTATCAAGCATCTTTAACTTTTATCACAGAATAAGGATTCAAAAAAATATCTTTCTATAGGATTTAGAGAAAGAGACAAAACTCTTTCTCTAAACTAAGTATGGTGACTCTGTTACAGACTGGAAAAGCTGGTTCCTAGAAAAGATAAATAAGATTTTTAACAAAAGACTTATTTTTTCTATATTCACTATGTATAACGTTGCTTTTAAATGTATCCTTTGTAAAATGTCTTGTGTAAAAGAATCACAAGAAAATGAAGTTTTCCATTTTCAGAAAAATAAAACAATTAAAATTTCAATTTCTGTTGGATAAGTCTTTTTCATTTTCCTCTAAACAAACACAAAATAACTGTATATTTATATAATGCATGTATTCAGCATTTTCCGTGCCCTTTATTAAGCACAATAGTTTAGGACAGAAATTGTGCTTAGTTTTTCAAGTAGCTAATCTTCTCTTAGCACTAAATAAGGAAATAAATAAATAATATAACTAAAATATCTGATTTGTAATATCCCTCAAACTCCTTACCTCCAGTAATTTCTGGAATTCTGTTTTATTTATTTATTTATTTATTTAGGCAAAGTCTCACTTTGTCACTCTCAGTAGAATGCTGTGGCATAATAGCTCACAGCAATCTCAAATTCTTGGGCTCAAGAAATTCTCTTGCCTCAACCTTCCAAGTAGCTTAGACTGCAGGCACCCACCACAGTACCCGCTATTTTTTTAGAGATGAGATCTTGCTCTCGCTGTGGCTCCAGCTGGTCTTAAACTGATAAGCCTGCCATCAGTTCATTTGACCATATTTGAACATCAAATCTATCTCACGTCTTTGTTTACTTAAATTAGAGTTTTGTTAGGTAACTGATTTGTGGGTTCATTTTCAGATAGTATTAGCATATGGACCAAATAATGAAATAACAAGTTTAGTGATGAAAAAAATTGTTATTAATGTACATAAACTACACAGTGATTAGATCTCTTCTTTTCAGAAATATGTTGGCACAAACCACTGTACCCCTGAAAAGACTGTATAAATAAACAGATGCTTCAAGCTTGACGCAATCGACCAGTTCATTCCTGTTGGAGGAGTGGCTGTGTGATGTGATTCTAATTTTGCCATCAATCAGAGACTGAATTGCACTTAAGTGGAATCCAGACAAGGAAAATGTCGTTCTCAAGTCTTATTCTTTTCCAAATAATAGAGGCTCAATGCAAACAAGTTAAAGAAAACCCCAAAATATATTTGCTGACATACTGAAAAAATTCCAGGTGCTCAAATTAAGTCACCAGAATTCTTCTTCTCTTTCATTTTTATTTCCTGCATATGGCTTCATGCTCACAAAGAAAAGCTCTTTCCTTATAGCGACATGTCTGCTAGCAGCTACATGCTGTTATTTTCACAACTACACACTACCAGCAAAATGATGTCCCTCTCTTTTCAAGAATTTCAGCAGTCAAGTCATATATGTATCCTGGACTTCTTACTATTTCCAGAGAGATGAAATATGCTGACTGGCCAATGTGGGCAATGTGCCCATTCCTGGAGTGGGGGTTAGGGGTTGGATAAGGGGTGTTAGAGAGAATGGGGCATAGGTCATGCCAACCTAAATTATAAGTAGCAAGTGTGAACAAGAGATATTTTGCAAAGAAGATGGAAATGTCCTGAATAGGCCAAGAGAAACAGGCAGGTGAAAATCGTCAGGTGTGTATTACATTCCTTCCAGGCTGCTTGACACTTAGAGCAGAAATGATTGAGGAAAGAGGGTTGGAAGGTGAATAGAAAAAGAGAACCTGGGCCTTGTAGTACAGTGATCAGGAGGTGTCAGGAAGCGCAGGGTGATATCAGTTCAGCAACCAGACAAGGGAGTGAAATTTTCACTGGATCGACTTTCTGTTTCATCCAATGGAAACATGGGTTTCCTCTCTTCTGATGACAGCGGTTGGTTCTTCGGTACAGGAAATGAATGTGTTAGGCCAATTATGTAAGCTTCTGTTACTGCGTGTAGTTTTATGGTCCAGAGAGTATTTCTACAGCTTTTTGGTACTGTTTAGGTAAAACTTAAGCAATCTTCATCTCTGTGTCTCCTAATAGCACGAGAGAAAAGCCAGACCAGTAGACACATGCGCACAGGTAATCTCTCAGGACAGCAGGCATTTACTGGACGAGCAGAGCGGGATCCTGGAGAAGATGCACACGTTTGGCTAGTGTGTTACTCAGCACTCACCCCCATGCTGCTCTTCTCTGCAGGCTTCCCAACAGGGGCTGACAGACACTGTCTCCAGGTTGGTTGCTGCGACATGCTAGCTCCTTGTAAACAAATTTTCACGTTCTATGTTTTAAGTACAATTCTTTCTGTTTCTGAGCTTGAAGCCCATTTCTTTGCTAGTCCATATTTGTCTCTCTCTCCCATATGTACCAAAGTACTCCTCTAGTTTGGTAGAAAATATTACAAAGAGAAGAGAATGAACAATTCTAACAAAGCAAGAAGTTCATCATCTCACACATTTTCTATTACCCTGCCTTGTACGTCTTACCGAGTCACACAAGGAAAATAACAGTATATTTTTCTTTATATATTATCAGCATCTTGCTTCATTTTGTTAGGATATATGAAGAGTAATTATATATTTTTTTAATTTAGTTTTGACATCATTCTCAGAGTACTTAGTAAAGATGGTCAAATATTTGCGTCAAATGTGTTATTTATATAGAATTTTATTAAATGTTTTTACAGAGGTTATTTTTTTATTTTTATTTTTTGAGACAGAGCCTCAAAAAAGATAGAGCCTGGATAGAATGCCATGGGATCACAGTTCACAGCAACCTCCAATTCCTGGGCTCAAGTGAGTCTCCTGCATCTGCCTCCCAAGTAGCTGGGACTACAGGCGCCTGCCACAACACCCGGCCAGTTTTTGGTTGCAGCCCTCATTGTTTTATGGTGGGTCCAGATTGGATTCGAACCCGCCAGCTCAGGTGTATGTGGCTGGCACCTTAGCCCATTGAGCCACAGGCGCCGAGCCTACAGAGGTTATTTTTATATTCAACAAGATTTTAAGAGCTTCAGAATTTTAGTGGTGCAGGCTATGTCATATTAGAATATAAGAACATTTAAATACTGAAAATGGTTTTATTTTATATATGCATATTTAATGAGGTAGAAGCTAAGTAATTACTTTCATTTGCATATTCATAGTTGCTACTGATTTATTAAAAAGAAGAAGGTTGCTAATGTAATAGTTTGTTCATAATAAGACTGAAGTATTTTGGTGTGACTTCTTTACCAGCCAGCTGTTTGACCTCAAGCAGGATAGCTAACTTCACGTTTTTTGTGAGAGTTGGATCACATAATTTCTGTATATCTGAAACTCAAAATTTCTAATATCTTAGAAATGAAAATGTCTTTTATAATATTATTTAATCTGCCCATAAATAGAATGGGATTTAAATAATCATGATTTGATAGATGTCAAGAATATTTAAAATAAAAACAAAGTGTGTAAATTGAAAAGAGTTTCTCCTGAATTTCTGGTATCATCTGAAAGTTGTTTTCTGCATAAAAGAACAGCTATGAAATTAGTAGCGTGTAGACAGATATGATGCTTTGTAGTAATTACTTGTCATCTTGGTACCCCCAAATTTAAATTATATAATTTGTGAATATAATTGGAGCCACTATTTTTAAATCCAGCTAAAAACAAACCAATGCCTGAAAAAATAATGGCATTCATTTTGAAGATTTTAGCCAAGGTTTTGACCTTATTTCTGTATAACCCCAAACTATATACAGAACTCCGAGACTTCTGTCTTTCCTAAAGATTGTTCAGTCTTAGACTGACAATGTCTAGGACTTCCTAGGACTAGTGACCCTTTCCTGTGTTCTCAAGTGAGCGTTATCTCATTTCTCAAACATCTCCATATGCTCATGGCAGGAAAAAACAGCACAGCTAAAAAGGGCAATTTATACGGTCTGTCATTTTTATATGGTCTGTCATTTTTATACGGTCTGTCATTTTTGGTGCTCATTTATCTTCAAAATATTCATAAAAGATGGAGACTAGTTGAGGTGAGGAGAGTGACTATCTTTTACTCATATTTTTGACCTAAAATAGTTCTTGATTTATGATCTGATTCTGTTGTGAGTATTGTTCTAAAGAAGGCTGATGCTGAAAGATAATGTATTCATAAGGACTTGGTAGGACTAAAGACTTCATAGAGCAATTGTGTACATGAATCACTTTTCTAAACCATTCCACATTCCAATACAAAATCATTGTTAAGGCAGAGTTACCCCAGTACTGATTGATTTAAAACTGATTCTTTAACCTTTTATTCAATTTCCTCAGGCTTAAATCATATTTTAAGCTGATTTCAGGGCAGGAAATAAACGTTCCCAAAGTTTATATGTTTTATTTTGGGGTAATTTGTGCATTTCAGAGTCTATTTGAAATAAACTTAATATACTCAATAAATGATTTGGGGACCATTTTTCCTCCTCATTTCAGATAATATAATAAAAGTAAAAGAACTGTGATAGTCAGCTTTGTATACTTGTCTTATTTTTAAACAAAAATTCATAATTTTTTTGTTGGCTGATCAAGGGAACAAAGATTTCAAGTCAATTTTCAATAATGTTACTTGTATTAAATTTGCCTTTAATTACTGCTGTCACTTTAGGTGTTTTTGGATTTCATTTTGAAATGAAAATAATAAAAAGATTATCCACAAGTCTTTGCAAAATGTTCACAAAATTTAAAAATCAGGTATGATTCATGATACAAACTGACATCAAATCAAGACAAGCCCCTTCCTTAGCACTGGTACTACCCTCCCACAAGCCCCCACCAGCCCCTTCCTTAGCACTGGTACTACCCTAGGCTCAGCCCTTACTGTCTTATGCTTCCCTCCTTACATAAACTTTTCCATCTCTTCCTCTTGGCCTCCAATACCTCTTCTTCTATTTCCTTCTGTCTCTTATTGTTGCCGTATTTATCTTCTTTATGACTGCTTTTTGATGCCACTTCCTTCTTAGAAGTGTGCTTATTGCCCACCTGTTAAGTCCAGACAGCTCAGTGTGGCACTCAGTGTCGCTTACTGGCAACCTCACCCTGCCTCCCTTGTCTTACTCTTCTGTGCCCTGTTGTCATACACCTTCCTGTCTTGTCCATCCCACCATTAGGCCAATGTGCCATCATTTATCTAGTTTGTTGAGAATTTCTTTCTCAGAAATTCTGTTATAGAAAACTTCTTTTTTCTCCTTTGGCATTTGATTAAAACTATACTACAATTCATTTGATATAATTATATATATATATATATATATTTTTTTTTTTTTTTTTTTGAGACAGAGCCTCAAGCTAAATAGAGTGCTGTAGCACCACAGCTCACAGCAATCTCCAATTCCTGGTTCAAGTGAGTCTCCTGCCTCTGTCTCCCAAGTAGTTGGAACTACAGGCACCCACCACAACGCCCGGACACTTTTGGTTGCATCTGTCATTGTTGTTTGGCGGGCCCGGGCTGGATTCGAAACCGCCAGCTCAGGTGTACATGGCTGGCACCTTAGCCCATTGAGCCACAGGGCCAAGCCCCAAATCCTGATATTCAACATTCCTACTTGCTCTTTCCCCAGTCTTCCCCATTTTAGTGTAAGACAACTCCATTTTTCCAGATGCTCAATTCAAAAACCTTGTAATAATCCTTGATTCCAGTCTCTTCCATCTTTCCACCAATCCATCAGCAAACACTGATAGCTCGGCCTTTAATCTTCAAAGCACATTCATAAAACACCCTATTTGGAATCACATATTATCTTCTCTTTCTTCATTTATTGCAGTAGTCTCCTAACTGGTTTTCATGATTCCACTCTTGCACACCAATGACAAAATTTCCACAGTGCAGTCAGAATGATCTTTTTTTTTTTTTTTTTTTTTTTGTAGAGACAGAGTCTCACTTTATCGCCCTGGGTAGAGTGCCGTGGCGTCACACTGCTCACAGCAACCTCCAGCTCTTGGGCTTAAGCGATTCTCTTGCCTCAGCCTCCCTAGTAG